>CAAKHC010011495.1:14620-61988 GCA_901007825.1 Macroramphosus scolopax
GGGGGGGGGGGGGGGGGTTAGGTGGACAGTGGGGGTAGAAAGGTGGGAGTCTCTCCTTTCAAAAGGCCCGAGAACAAAACAGGAAACCATCCCCTTGTTTTGGCTCGTGGGTGCTACAAGTGTTTGGAATTTCGAGGGGGCTGAAGTCACATGTAACGTTTCTGTGCCCCCGCTCAGGTCAGAGCATGTACACACAAACTTTTCCACGCACACGGGCACGCGGCCGTGCACGCACCGACACACGTCGGTACACGGCGGAGGGAATGTCTGGCATGCCTCGATAAGCAGAGACACGAAGACTCTCAAACCCCCCGTGGATGTTATGAGGAGCGATCGCCGAGCAGACTAAATACTCGGCGAGATGGTTCGGTGGCCTCGGTTGAATCTGAACTCGTCCTCTATGTGGGTCAAAGAGCTGTTGATTCCTGCGCCTTCATGATTCTGGTTCAAGAAGCATCGTGACCTCTGTTATGAATTGTAAACTTTATCTGCCTTGTTTATGTGTTCTAAAAATTGCCACATCGGCAAACAGCGCCGCTTCTTGGAAAAGGTCTTATCACCTCTTGCAGGCACAACAGACAGAGATGAGGCTTTCCTGGAATTATCATCCTGCTATTTTGGCATAATTCTCATCCTTAATCAGCGACTTTGTAATGCTGAGGTTAGCCGGCGTCCTCCACACCCTGACAGCAGAGTGACACTGATTCTCCTCCGCCCTCGGCACCGAGCCTCCCGTGGTGGACGCCTTCCTGTAGCTGTCAGTGCTCCACTCAAACAATGTCAGGAGAGAGGCCGCTCCTGATGCACGGGCTTTTTAATGCTTCCTATTATTGTATAAAACAATTCGGTTACATCGAGGTCAACGACGCAAAGAGTTAAAAGACCTGTAATTGATACATCGATTGTTCGGAGCAGAAACAATCAGTGAAAACTTTGTTTTTCTGCGAATGTGTCAAGATCTTCTTCTGAGGGAAACTTTCACTGCTGATTTAAAGACGTTAAAAAAATAATTGTGTGGAAGCAAACAGAAATAATGTGACCAAACCACATTGTCCTTTGTTCCTTTGAACCCGGCGTTTCTCTCATTTCGCTCGGTGACAGTGTTTACGTACAGACGTTGTCACTCACGTCCAACAGCGTTGACCTTTGACCCCCGGTAGAAGTACTTCCAGGTGGGGCCTCTCTGGATCTCGCCCTGACACCGTCGCACAGACCTCCTGCAGCTACACACAGATACTCCAACCCTAAACAAACAGTGATCTGACCGCTCAGAAATGTCGCGTAATCGACCTGAACATGCCAGCTCGGTCATGCCTGACAACATGAAGAAAAAAATCGCTAACTCCTCGGAGGCTCATTGAACAAGTACAAGAAGAGTCCAATGTGAAACATTACAAACAGTTGGATGGTGGAAGTAGATCATCATGATGCCTGCTGTCCCGTGAGTGTGTCACCCTGACATCAGTGTGTACTTTAACGTCCATAAGTAAACGAAGTAGAACTCTTCCTTTAAAACATTTTATGAATGTGTGACGAGTGTTGTGACGATTTCTGTTTCCCTGGAAGTGGGTTTTATTTTAGATCAACCCACACCCAACCTTATCTCCAACCACAGCCAGTAATCCTCTGATAGGCTCAAACAGACTCCAACAAGTTGCACCTAACCACAGCGTCAGAGGTCTCACCGGAGTGGAACATCATTTGACTGGGTGACAGATTTCAACATAACACCGGTGTTACGTGCTTATTGATAATAATGTCCTGTCTGATAATAATGAGACCCACAAAGCTCTGGACCTTCTAGCTCTCCCACTTATTCTATATTACAAAGATTTCGTATCACGATTCAGTTGATTTGCTCTCTTTCCATCACAAATTCCGCCTCTTGTGTCTACACATGTTGACAGTGTATCAGCCCATAAGCAACACTGGCCCGTGGCTCCAAACATCAGCAGCTAAAGATCAGCTGTCAGACCGTCGTTAGGCAAATCTGCTCCATGTGTCGCAGGAATGTGCACAAGGACAAAGGCTGCGGCTTGTTGCATTAGTGAAGTCGGAAAGAAATTATCTTCCCCTTCTCCGGTACCTGGGGAACGATGGTGTGTGAACCGAGGGGTCACTGCAGAGCACGGAGAATGTGAGGAATTTATTCCCCCAAAATCCTCAGCAGGTGCCTGCAAGCATACTTACTGTACGTGTAATCTTCCCTGAGGGGGCCGTGGCGGCCCTCGAATCACGCAGGTCTTAGTCAGATTGCTTTTTGTCTGCTTCCGCACTCCCAGCGCGTCTGCGTGCTGAACATTAAACCACGGTTAGTGATTAGGGGACGACTTGTGCTACATGAAGTGTCTCAGATGCCACCTGGGAAGTTTCAGAGGACATTTTTTTTTTAGAGTGAAACTGAAAATGTTCACGATGCTTGAAAGGAGTTATGCATGCGAATCAGCCTCGTTTGTCAGCTGGTTTCACTCAACCTGAACGCAGCAGCTCACGGAAGGTTTGCGGGAATCGAGGGAGGTCCGTCGGGGTGGCGTGTAACGGACGAGCGAACAAACAAACTTGCATTTGTGTAACGCTAAGAAGCGCGGGCACGCTGAGGAAGAGGAGGCTGCTCACTGTGTCGGTGGTGAATGAATGATGCCAGCTGCCTCCTGACCCCACAAGCTGCATCGGTCTAGTTAAGACCTGCTTCCCCTCATTTCTGTCCTCACATTCAGCCTGTTGATGTGAAGGAGTTCCAGTCGGCGGGCCGGGATTTACCAAGCATCACCATCATCGCCATCTCTCCCCTTCCTCCTCCTGTTTCTCCTCCTCTTCCTGCCCTCATCATTCCTGTCTGTGTCCACACCAAGGCTTTTCTAAGCAGACAAACAGAATGAAAAGCTGTTTACATGTTGATGGAGTTACTCATCTTGGCCTCTGTGATGACTTCAAACAGCGTTTCAAATCCTTTCATCCATGTTTATATTTTTAGGCTGCGGTTTATATTGACTTCATGTTCGTGACACCTGCATCGACTAAAATGTGCTCCTGTGAATGCAATGAAAAGAATGTCGCTTTTACCACAGAAAGTACTGGTCCCCCCCCCCCCCCCCCCCCCCCCCCCCCACCCCCCCCCCCCCCCCCCCCCCCCCTCCCCCTCCCCCACTCCACCCACGCTACACCCTTCCGACAAGTTTGGTGAAAATTCGCCGGTTGCTTCATGTGTCGTGTTGCAGACAAACCGAAAGTGGTCATGAGAAGCCGTCTTATAAAAGGTGTGGCTGCATCAAATAAACGCTAATGGACACGAAGGCTGCACTTCATTCCCAGAAATGCCCAAATGTTGCAGGTTGCATTCATAGATTCATCTGTTGGCATAATAAAAGCTTAGTGGAGTCAGTCCTCTCTGCTCCCTCTGGGTGTCACCGGTGCCTCCGACTTCTTTCACTCTAAACCTCCCCCGGACTCCCCTCAGCTCCTTCACCCCCTCGTCTGACTGAACCCACCGCGAGCTGCAGGATTACCCCAGTGAGAAGCCGTCTGTCGACGCCCGCGGCCTGCGGCGGGGAGGTAATGGAGCAGTTAAGAGTGTTTTGAGGTGTGTATCTGTCAGGCGGCGCAGGGTTCTGCAGGCTCGCGGCTTTGGGATTAGCGTGACAGAGAAACGAAGGGGCTGTTTCCTCATATTTGGGTTTACTGGATGACCTAATTGTCAGCGGAGACACATCGCATGCCATTAGGCTCTCTGATCACCTCAGCAACATGAGGAACGATGTCACAGTGCAGCAAGAGTGCAAGACAATTAACTTTATTGCCTGTGTGATTGTTGTTTCTGCAGCATCTTTGATGGGGTTAATCAGCCCACCAGGGGCCTGAACCCTGTGACCTTTGTGTCCAGCTTTGATCCCCAGTGTTGTTGCCGGGGATCAGTGACAGACAGGTCAAGAATTAGGAGGGAGTCAGGCCGGTTTTATAGTTACACCAGCAAACATATTTCATGCTTCGCCAGGCTTCCCCAAAGATCATAATTCCAAGTGAGACCAGGGATGCAGAGGAGAGCTGCTGGTGACAACAACATCAGGCCGAGATGAACAATGCAGATAGTCGTGCTTGTCAGGATCTGCCTGCATGGAAAATTTAAAATATCCAGATGAAGTCTTCCGCATTTTGTAAGGTTTTTTGCAGCAGGTGTTAACAGGGATTTGCTGATGCTTGCTGTCATCCAGCAATAACAAGACGCAGACGTACGGCCACTATAGTGGGAAAACACTTAATATATTCTGCTGGTTCGATGTTCAGATCTACGCTGACGTCACCAAACTGTCACCACCGCCTGATCCGTTTAGAAGCAGCTTTCAATCTCCCGCAGTAGGTGGATTATGCCGAGCTGTCGTTAAATTGTAGATCAGATTTTCGCATTTCGGGGAGAACGAACGTCTCGTCGAATCTCGCTTTGAAGATCAAAGGGTGCGTTGACACCAGCCGTGTTCAGGATCTCATCAGAACCAGCCGTCCTCCGTGATAACATCTTCCATACGAGGCCTGTATTTCCTTTATTATTCATTACCTGCAGGTCTTGTCAGATATCGTGTGCGTGATCCTTTAAGTCTGCTGACGTGCCCTTTAGATCAGAACCAGCTTGACGGATGATGCAGTGCAGGTAGAGAGGGTGAATGCAAACAGACTGTACGCCAGGCAACAGGGACAAACGACCTGGTATCTCATAAACACATGTTAACAGGGAGGTTAGCAGTAGAACTACAGGTGAACCACATTAAACAAACAGTGAATCCTCCGTCTATTCACCGAATCAAACGAGCTGGAGAAGCGAAGTTCAACGAGTCAAATACGAGAAACGTCTCGGTTTCCTTGTGATTTCACAACATTTCCCGTATTCAGGTGTGTTATATTTCTATAACTTCTGATCTAATCTGCATGTCTCTCTCTCTCCCTCTTGTCTTCCCCCACTGTTGCAAAGGAAACCTAAAGGATGTTTTCAATACTGTTAATCTGAAGATCTTGTAAGAGGTTTCGTGAGGAAGAGATAACTTCGACTTGGTGAGAAACAGGTGTGATCTTGCCAGGGAGAAAGTAATTGAGGCAATTACAGAGAGAGGCGTGGCGGGGTGTTGGAATCATAACATAGCATGCACGGTGTGTGTTATAGTGTGTGTTATAGTGTATATAGGTGCACTGACACATTAGGAAAACTGCTTCTGCTGATGCGACTGTTGAGTCCAGTTCAATCTGCTTCGCCCCACGCAGGCTCTTTGCACTATAACCTCCCTGGACACGTTTTCTTTTCTCTTCCTCACTTAATTCCTCCCTTTCTTTCAGCCTTTTGTCCCCCAACTCTCATCTTCCTCCGGCCTTTCAGGAGAGCGATGCTCGTTTCAGGTTCAGTGACCAACAAGCGTCTAACACAATAGTTTGAAGAAGTGGGGTTCAACTCGGTTCCTGTGCAGAGGAATCCAGTTCTTTCCAGTTTGGGAATGACAGAAAATAGGAACAACGTTTTCCAAATGGGGCTTATAATGTCTCTGTATGATCGACCGAAGCATTGAGGCCAATGAAGTTTTACTGAATGATGCATCAGGACAAATGGGACACTGAAAATGAAACATGAGCGACATTGTTAAATTTAAAAGCTGCGGTCAAAGATGCTGCAATCAATATTCTTTTAAACGAGTTTCCCCAGTGAGTCCAGCTACACACACATGACCCGGCTGAATGCCGTTAATGCTCTTTATCTACTGCCCACAATTACCATATCACTTTATTACATGATAGTGTATCAGCTCTGTGTTTATGGCTCGTTGCGTCACTCAAAGTAGTAACATTTAATAACGACCTGCGAGACTGCTGGTCTGCTGCTTACGCAGTGACCTCAATTAGTGATAAGCTCGGATGAAACTGACGATGCTGAAGACGTTTATCTATAGAAATGTCAACCTGTAATTGATACAGTTGTCAGGTTAGTTGAATGCATCAACAAGTGGAAACTGACAACTCAGTGAATAATCAATTTATCCTGCAGCAGCCAAATGGAGAAGATATAAAGAGGCAGAAAGACATTGAAGGATTGATCTCTTCCACTGTTCCAACTGTCACTGCCCTCGTCTTTCATTTCCCGCCTTTCCAAAAAAACAACAGGAGTCAGTCAGACGAGGTGAGACTCCGGCTGCCTGCAACATTCCTCTGGTGACTCACTTCTAAAAAGTGCCTGTTTTGATTCTGGCGGTGGAACAGGTCCTATCTACAGAGGGACATTTTTCCCCCTCTGCGGTCCCTTAATGCCTTGTTAAGAATAACAAACAAGCTGCCAAGATAAATCACGCCGTGTTTTTTACCCGCGGTTCTAAAGGCTGCCGTTCCATGCGGCTGTCATCCTCACAGTGAGGTAGATAATGGGTCAGGAGACGAAGAGGGTGCAGAGAGCGATCTGTCCTTTGGCCTCAGTCGCTGCACACACACTAACACACACATGCACACACACATGCACACACACATGCACACACAGCAGGTTTGCATCCTCCTGTCTGTGCCTTTTGGCATGTAAGCAAGAAGGGGAAATTTACATGGATTTGTCCGGATGTCTGCCTCGCAGCGGCCAACTGTTGATATGAGGTGTTTTACTAAGGAGATAAAAGAGCTTCGCCCGGCCCCACGTCGGACCGTAAGAACATAACAACAGTGGACGGGGGCAGCAGACAGGATACACTCAGCTAAACAAATATGCCCGGTTCATTGATAAACGTGTCACAATGCCATTATCACTTCCGTTGGAATCTTGGAATCTCTGACTTCAGTGTTTTTCTAAAGGACCTCGACGTGAATGTTCCATCCCTTTAATTACACTGAGTTAAGAGTCACCAGAATTCTGGACGTAGAACAACCTGTGACGGATATATTTCCTGCCAGTGTGTTAATCAACAACATCTTTCTGCATCATGTTGGTTCCAGTCCATCATTTTGGTGACCTCTGTGCTCAGTTGGCGTAAAGCAGTTATAATTGATATCGGCTTTCATCTTTATGACAACAAAACAACGTATGATGTCAGAGGTTGAAGGTTGGCTGGAAGTGATGAACCTACAGACCATCATCAGCTGACCCTGAAGCCCCCCTGAAGATATCATTTAACATATCAACTTTAAATCTCACGCTTTGTCAATATTGAGTCACAACCTGTCTAACGTGCCGTGTTTTGAACCAAATACAGACCCATTAAGACCATTTCAGTCTGTGAGCGTTGTTCTTTACTTCCAACGATGTTGCGTGAGGCAAAACGATCTTCATCCCAGACTAATTATTACCTCCGGCAATAAGGTTTTGTTTCTTTCTTTGTGTGTCAGCTTGTTTTTGTCTGCTCGTCTGTGACGCCGAAGGAGCCCGGCCCGTTTCCACCGACGACTCGTTGTTATCGTCAAGTCTTCTTCAGTACAACAAAACCCACGAGTGGTTTTAGAGACGTGGAATAAAATATTAGAAACAACCTCTCGGAATGCATCAACCATCTTGGGACAGCTTCTACTGTAACCCTCATTTTTGGGTCAATTTATTTATTCAGATTATATCTCAACATCCAGCTTTTGTACGACAATAAAATAAAACATTCTGGTTATACAACTACATATTATCAAAATATGTAAAAACACTTTCTGTTTTACATGATTGTACAGAGATTGTTTTGTATTGTAGCGAGAATTCAAACAAACATGGCAAACTGCAGCGATAACCTCTTTTATTTTGGTAATTGATAAGCAATTAAGGAGCCTGTCGCCGTGTGCTGTGTATGCTAGCCCAGTAAAAATAAATGAAATATTATGGAACGTGTTGCTCAGTGTTTACAAGCTGACAAGGAGCAACTGTCTCATTTCATATCAGCATCAAAAGGAGAAATGTTTTAGTAAACAGCAGCGCTTGTTAAATATTTGACATTATCACAGCACCCAAACAAGCTGGAATCACAACTTGCTTTCGTTCCAGAGCAAAACTTTAACCACCAGAGTGATAATTTCCATATCTATAGTCAGCTTTATGTCAAAGTGGTAGATAATCCTAGTGCTTGGGGTCACACCTGCTGGGACATCTGTGGCTCTACTCCGCAGGTGGTGCAGTCGTAGTTCCTGTACGCTGCAGCTGGCAGATACCAGTGTTAGACTGGTGTCCCGGTCGCTGCGCTGGTCCTCCCGTCCCTAGTGGTCGCCACATTAGTTGCAGTGTGTGAAGGAAAAGGATGCTTTTCCAAGAAGGAGGATTCAGATCTGTTGTTCCCCTCTGCCTCGAAGCCGAGCCCCCACGGTGAAGGTCATCACGGCCTGAAGGTTTCCCCAACGCCCCCTGTAAACACCCAGGTGGAGCACAGATGTTGGTAAATCTGTTAAAAAAGAATATTTGGGACTCCGATTCTTCACCTCTCAGGTTGTTCTCTGCATGAAGCAATGCTACAATCTGTTATGTAATATCCCATCTTACTGTTTATTATAAATAGCACATGTTTCTGTTTTTGATACGTGGATTCTGAAGGGTTGGAATAATCTCCCGTGTTTGGGTTAGCGGTGTGTGACAGTGTCGGCTGTCAGCTGACTCACTGGCTGTTGACAGAGTTTGAGGTTTTGTTTGGGAACGACTCCCTCAACATGCGGCAGGTGCACACAATCGTGTTTGGTTCTCTGGGAGATAGCAACAAAGCGACGAAGGGAGAGGGTACATTATATTATTCAGTTAACAGGGCGAAGCGACATAATCAGAGCGAGGAAGCTGCACAGAGACAGCAGCAGCCCGGTTACAGCTGACAGATCGGGGCGATAGACTGATAGCAGAGCTTGTAAACACTTGTGATTCTCGGTCTCCTGCTTGATTTTTGTGCGGTTTTATCTGGAAGATGGTCGCAGTTGCTTGTGACGACAGGCCTCAGCGTAAGGTATGAGCCGGACGACTCTCAGCCTGACACGTACACACACCGAAACAAGCCGCATTGTAAAGGTTGTGTTGTCTGCAGCGATTCAAACAGTCACGTAATCCAATCAACAGTCGATGCTGCAATAACGATGTTAACTTTGTCCACTCACACACACACATCGTGTGCTGAGCTTTGTATGATACATAACATCTTTCCCCGTCCTTCATTATTGATAAGATTAATTGTTGGTATTATTGTTATTGTACAAACTTCCAGCGTATCAATGTGACCAATAAGATGCCCCGATGATGGAATGCGGTCGTCTTTGTGGGTTTGGCATGTTGACAGTTGAGAAATTAGATGAGTGGTATTCTGCAAATCCATTTTTTTTTTGGAGAGTAGCAACATGTTCTCATTCCTCCGCATCAATCTCAGCTCGTCAAATAAGAAACTTCGTCTGTCTCGTACTGGTGCAGGAGGGAGCTGCAGCTGTCAAATAACTGATGTTGACCCACTTTCGTTTGACCTCATGAATACACACTAACAGGTTGGGCAGTGCGGTGTTCGATCCCTTTTTGCAACCTTCACTCATTTGCATGAAGGAGTCCAAGACTGTAACATCGACTGTGATGCTGTGATGTGGTTTAGATCGTGATTGGGTTAAAGTCAGAGCTGCGTATGCGCCAATCACTCGGCAGCAGGCGGTTTCTCTCAGCTTCTCATGAAGACGTGACGTTCTTGAAGAGCGCAGGGAGTCCCATACAGACGCACAAGCACAGCGCTCCTCCATATCAGATGTTGAGGGCTGAGATATAGAGCGAACGTGCCGACACTAGATGTATGAGATACAGGAGTTCATGATACATCTAACTTAACACATTAAAGACAAGACACGCTGGCATCTTGTTCTCTCTGAGCTTGAAGACACACTTTAATTTATGTGTGACTTAATGATTTGAAAGTCATGCATGTGAGCTCTAATTAGTGACCCTCTTTATATACTATAGGAACATCTGGAAACAGCTGTCAAAACAGGCCTGCATGTTCTTCTCTCCGTCCATACCACACACACACATCCCTGGCTGCTCCTGTCCCTCACATGATCGGACCACAGGAACCGGCAGACCACAGGCCTCTGGTGCAGCTGCGCTGTCTGCACCGTCCACATTTCTGCCCGTGTCGGGAAGTGTGTTAATCAGTGCTGCGTGTGGACACGCGGGACGTCTGTGCAGACTGATAGACGCTTTGGAAAAAACGGGACAAAGTCTTTGCGAAAATATGTCTGGAATCCGTGACAGAGTCGAAAGACAAAGAAGGAAACGTTCATAACCAAACAAAACCAGTTACTGTAATCTTCCTGTTTATCACTGGTGTCAGTGTTTAACCGTTCGTCCTTGCAGATAAGTTCCGAGGATATGAGTCGTCCCGTGGATGTCATCGGCATTTACGGCATGTAGTTTTGTGATTTACCTCAGCTCACTGGGTTCAAGGTAATAGGTCAGGTCATATCCTCAATGTAGTTCACAGTTGATCTTAGCCTGGTTAACAGGAGCCCTTAAAGGAACAGTTACACAGTTTTGGAGACATTGTGGAGTTTTCTTATTATCTAATACATTTATAAAGCCAGATATAAAGATACAGCACCAGCTACCCTGCTCAAGATCGAAAGACCTGCTCTTGTAGGAAGCATTATGCTATAATTAGCCTTCACCGCTAATTCATCCTCTACATGTTCTAAATGTCCCTTCTGTACCTGCACATCAAACAGGTGAGGGGGGGTCGTGGCCCCATCTCATTCCTCCTAATTGTATTTTCAGAGTCCTGGTGGCCTGCACGGCTCCTCACATTAAAGAATTCAGATGTTGACATCCCGTCTTGCATCCATGGCACCAGTGCAAACACGCCACCAGTCTCCTCATTCCTGTCCGATCCCGTATTTTTCAGAGCACCTTTCTGCAGCGCTTCCCATATTGTTTTTGCTCCCTTATTTCCCGCCTCAGGATGGGATTAAATCTCTGAACTTCCATTGAACTACATCCCTCCAACTAAACACTTCGGAGAAATTAGATACATGTTGAAGGCTGCCGCTATCAGGTTCAACTCAGGCCGGCAGGGAGCTCTTACTCAATCAATCCGCATGAATTACAGGCACAAACATCATCGTCTCTCACTCATTGAAAAATTGTTGCAGCATGATTATTTTGTTTTCAGGCAGATTTATGGACGATATATATAAAAAATACTATGAGGCATAGTTGTGGTATTTGTTATTGTTGTGGCTCAGACCGTTGTCATGTCAAACCACAAGATTTGTCGTCGACAATAGAGAGGAATGCAAAGTTCCAGCCACCGGCATGAACAGTCTTCTTGGCATGACTGTGTACAATGAAAGAGCCGAGCTAAAGAGGATGATGATGGAGAATATAAAAAAAAATCCGGACACAATGAGTCTTACACAGACGTTTATCAGTTGGCAGCCTTCCTGTGAAAACAACAACCGGCCTCCTGGTGCTGCAGCCAGGTTGGCTGCCGCTGCCAGCTGGACGGCAGAGCTGCAGGTTGGGCATGTCGAGGGTCACGGGGAACCATTTAAGGATCGCACATGTTAATTGTTGCTGCTGGTTGGTTGTTTTTTTCCTCCCATAATCTTAAGAGTTGATGAACCCGTCCAGCTCACACACAAAACACCGACTGACAATGACAAGTTGTTGGAAAAAGAGAAACGCCTCCGCCCAGCAGAAGGTGTGTGTCACTGCAGAGGAAGCACTGCGCTTGTGCCACCCTGACGGGCGATTGTTCTACAGCCTCACTAAAAGTAACCAGAAAAGAGGACAAAACTCAATTCAATTAGACAATTAGAACCAAAAATAGATGACAATACTTGAGGACGGCGAGTCCAAACAGTAATACTGGACGACAATCATGAAATATATGACACTTACAGTAAAACATCACCAAAATAGACACAATAGAGAAACACAGATAGCTGCACAGATAGCTGCACAAATATATACTGCCAGTAAAAGAAGCTGAGAGCTCCAAGTCCTCCGGGCCAGCAGAGCCGCCTGCATTATTACCTACATTCATGCAACATTCTGCAATAAACAAGACAAATCAACAGTTATTTGCAGCATAATTAACTTTCTCCTGAAGTATAACTAATGACAACACATGCATTAAATGCTGCTTGATTTGTGCACGACATGGTTGCTCAACATGAAACTCCCTGTATGATAATTATAGTTTATCAAAAAGAAAAACACGTTTAAGTTTCACTGATGAAACCTGGAGCAGCTTTCACCACCGCACGCCTGCAGTGTCGATCAACATTTACCTTGCGCATCCTTTTCATCGTGTGACGAGAGAAACCCGGTAAATAAAAGGGAAAGAAATGACAGATCAAGAGTTTCATTGCCGCCTGCCTAGCAACACAATACAGAGACAAAAGCAAACACAGACGTAACGTGTCGCCGTGCGTGCTACTGGAAGTCAGTGTCCTCATGTCCTTTGAAATTACCTTTGTGAACACCAATCTGCTCTCCGTTTGTTTGTTGGGTTGTCTGACTGCCGTGTTTTCTCAGGTAGCGTGACGTCGTTCGAGGTGTATGTAGGCACCGACGGTTATGGGAGCGATGTGCTCAGGCGGAGAAAGGAACATTCCCGTCATCAGCACTTTATTATCGGAATAAGATGAACCTGAACCTTTTATTTATTCCATCTAAAATGACTCCTGAGGGGAAACAAAGCTGAAAATGTAACTCTCAGAAGTTCATTCTGTTATGTGAAGCTTTGACTGGGAGACTTGTTTCATAACACGGCCTACATAGCAGAACCTCGGGCCTTTTCCCCTCAGACACTGATGAATATTCGACAGGGTGAATTACTCCGTCTGCAGAGCTGTAAGACAAACACCTGTGAGCCGCTCCGACCGAAAAATGCAAATAATTACTCCAAGTGCCAAATAAATGCACATATTGAAATGCATTTACCATCTCAATGCATCAAGTGTATATACGTTGTGTCATTTGTATATATTTATGTTCTGTGGGTGAGTGTTTATCATCATCGTCGGCTTTGACGGAGTTAATTTTGGACGACGAAGTTCAAACCGCGGCTGGTCGATGAAACATCGTGTATAATTCCAAGCATTCTGAACATTCCCTCCAAATGCTCATATGGGAGCGAGTGACGGGGCCCCCCACTCTCTTCTATTTAGACCTGCAGTAAAGTAAAGCCGGGGGAAGCGCACAGGCAGACACGACCCGTCTTGCATTCACGTCTGTCAGCAAAGCATTTCTTTAAATATAGTGGGGGAGTTGCTGTAATGCTTTTTTTGGTATTTCTTGTCCTGCTGACAGGTTTGGTTGGACAGAGCAGGATTACAGACAGACAGAGTGCTGAGAGATACCTTAACACGTTCCCATAATAGCATCTCAGAGAAGTGTGTCACCCTCCCCCTCCTCCCCCCCCTCGCCCAGACGTGATGACAAATCAAATTCAAGGCTGAAGTCAGCATTTGCCACTCTGACTTTCAGAAAAACTTTCCCATGGTGCATCAGTCGTCCAGCTGACTCCTGGTGACCTTTTCAGGCAAACCCTGCGTTTGATTCCACCACCCGAGGTAGCCACTGTGGTCGGCCTGAAGCACTGGTCCGTGAGATGCTTCGGCTTTAACTGGGAGTGTGAGTTTGCAAACTGGGCGTGTTGAGGTAGCACCAGACGTCGGTTAAACGTCAGAATCTGAGGCCAGTCATCCCCGCCCAGACGTTCCATGTGCAGGGTTCTATTGTTCGGCCCCTGAGCTCTAGAATTCCTGTCAGGTCGAGGAGATTCCTCGCTGTGTAATGGGCCATTATGTTAGCTCTTACTTTATTCAATAGACTAATGACTTATGCCAAAAGCAAACGTCTCAGGGGAGTTCCTTCCATAGAGCCGGAGGGTAAGTACCATTGTGTTGGGTCCCGGGCCCGTCCGCACGCTGTTAACCTCTTCAGTGTGCAGGTACATGCAGGCGTCTGCTTTTAGCAACGCTCATACACAACTGAGAGCTTATTAAAGCCAAAGGTGACACGTGATGTAAATGATCCTGAAGATAAGAGTGAAAGAGCCCAGTCATGGAAGCAAACATGGAGCAACAGTTTTGATAAAGGTAATCGAGGCAACTATAATCCGGTTATGGAATCGGTGTACTGGGTCATAGTGCCATATATATTCATAATGAGGACTTGACCTATTGATACACATTTGCAGATGATAGTTGGTCACTCGCAACCTACTTCTAATGCAGCACTTTTACTTTGACCCGAATATTTTCAACCTCGTTGTTAAAGTCACCTCAACTGTGAATATTTCAAGAGGGGAAAACTCTTCTTCTTTCAAACCTGCCCACAAACCCCTCACATTTTTATTTTCTTAAACATTGTGGATAAATAATATAATAACAGGGTATCCAAGCACTGTGCTGGGTTCTTGTTGACTTCATGACATTTCAACGTACAATAGAGAGGAAGATACCTATCAGCCTTCACCTTCAGGTCTGTTTGGCTGCATAAACTCCTGCACACTGTGCCCGTATTGCGGGATTAAATCTTGTTGAAAACTAACATGTCATCTAAACTTTCCCTATCAGTCGTCATTGTTTACAGTCATTATCTGCGGTCCTGTCTGAATGCGGCACCAGACATGTTTTACAATTGTTTTGCAAACAATAACTTTGTCTGAGCGGAAAATATGACATCAGGATTATTAGCGGTTATTGGACTTTGCGCACAGAAGGACGGAACACTTGCAACAAGCCGGAGGCTCCGAATCATCTGAGTGCTGGATGTCTTTTTCAGCCAATTTGCATCGGATTGTTCTCTGCCAGTTCAAGCAGCTCCGTGATGAGTGATGAGTGATGGGAGCAGGTTTTCGGCGAACCGCTGTTTGAACTCAGCCCAAGAACAACTTGTTTGACATGCATATGTAAAACACAAATATTCTGGCAGACTGATGCATGTATGATACATTAAGTAGTAGAACTAGAGGTAAACTTTTACTACTACTTTCACAACCTACTCGATATACTGCGGAATTTTATTCTAGGAGTTTTGATGGAAATACTTTTTGCAGTGAAATCTTGCTTGTTGTTCTACATTGTCACATAAAGTGAGGAGGTTCATCCACGGATGGAGGAAGTCTCCACCTTTGGTGAAAACTTTTCCACTTGATATGATCATCTCAAATGTCAAGTGCAGGTTTTCTCATCAATATCAGTGACGTGATCGAGATGAGTGACTTGCTAAAATGATTTATGACCGAAGATTAAATCAAAGATAACTTCAATGAGTGCCAGGAGTTCGGTTGGGTTCATAAAGGTGGTGAAAAACAGATGCGAGGCTCCTGGAGGAGGAGTGGTGGTGTGTGATTGAGCAGCTGTAAATCTGCTGTTATCTGGTGAGCGCAGAGGTTGGTATCTAATAACCAGGGCAGGTGGGTCATAACATAAGAGTGACTCAGAGGTTTGCTGAGTTCTGCTGAATCATTTATCCTAAAGAGTTGATGAGCTCAGGTTGGAAGGTAGTTTGTTGGTATAAAAAGGTTTATAGTTTGCCTCATTGTCCTCCTTATCAGAACTATTTTGTCGTAAGATCGATCTAATTTCTGTTTCATTTTGACTTATTTACCAACTTCAAACCCACCAATCAACTGTCTCAGCTTCAGTCGTACAATCCATTGAACACGACTCAGCCTAACTATGATCCAAGTAGGAGAAGGAGTTCATTTTAAATAATTGTGTACAAATTTATTAAAAAGTTTGGCCAGAGTTTGGCCCCTTAGCGACAAACCATTTCACAGAAATGACAACCGAAGACATAAAAACCAATATGGCCGAAATTACAAAATGGATAAATAAATAAAACACATTACATTATAGCAACTTAGTTATTTAGCAAAACATTAAATTATAATAAATGCTTAGAATTCATGGTTCAAAAGCTCCAGTGAGCTACAGTACTGCATAGCTACAACGGCCTGTGTCTCGACATGTTACATGTATGCAGGCAGTGGTTTCAGTCAGAGTGACACATGGCCCATCATCCCTTCTATGTAGGCAACTGTGGCAGAAAATAAAGGCATTTTCAATTATAATATGTAGAGCTGCCTTCATTCATATATGGCAGTGATTCGTCCCTGCAACACATGGATGTCTCTAATTGATCCCAGTATTGTCGAGGCTTTGAAATGGTATTTGTGGTTTTTGGAGTCCAGGCAGGAGACAGAGTCGACCACGACACCTGAGGAGATCAATGAGTCCTTGATTCAGCAGGACCAGGGTCCAGTCGTCTGTTCAGCTTATCGTTCATGTCTTCAACTCCTTATATTGTCCCGACCTTGTTCGTCTTGT
Source organism: Macroramphosus scolopax (assembly GCA_901007825.1). Classification (NCBI taxonomy): domain Eukaryota; kingdom Metazoa; phylum Chordata; class Actinopteri; order Syngnathiformes; family Centriscidae; genus Macroramphosus; species Macroramphosus scolopax. The sequence continues at coordinate 30,893 of CAAKHC010011495.1, forward strand.
ATGATGAAGTGCAATCATGTCCAGGTGTAAATGCTCAGGACACCGCAGCCTTCAAGCCAACATGGAGAATATGTGCCGGCCTTATGTGGGCTCTCCAGTGCCACGCTGACGGACTCTTCACAGGACTCCCAACCGTCAGATGGCTTTAGAGAAGGTTATGAAGCCCTTTCCATTTCTAACTGACGAAGTGCTGAGGTTGTCTATCCTCATTGGGAGGTTGTGCTGACGCCCTTCCGTGCTCTCGCCCTCTGGTGCTGTCTCATCCTCCACTTCTCCAGCAGCAGGCGGCTTCTCAACGCAGCCCTGAGCACTGAAGGAGACACCCGTTTCTTGTCCTTGTTCTTCATCCTATAAAAACATAAAAGCAATGAGACATCCGAAACCATTGATCTCTCAGGTGCTGTATAAGGTAAACCTACTTAAACATTCAAATTGTTCAGTAGGCCAAGTGTCACACAGGGAACACTTCTGAGTGTTTACAGCAGCCTGCAGTTCATGTTTACTCATGTGTCAAAGTGCAGACGTGTGTAAACACTGCAAGGGTTTCATTTATGTAACATGATGGTACATGAATGAAGAAAGAAACCACATTATCCTCACATACTTTGAGTAAATTCCACACAATCTTAGAAGTTTTATAGGTTTCCTAATTGTGCTCAGTCATCGTAATATATTGAGAATTCCTTGCTTGAGAGTTAATCTCCAAATGTCTCTAAAATATGTGTGGACTGTTTTTCTGTTGTCTTTATTTCAGCCTCATTAGGTTTTATTCATGCAGACATGTGAGGAATTTTGCCCTCCAACACACCTCAGTGTTGCAAGAGGTTTTTAGGATAATTACTACACCCATTTAATTTGCAAATACATTTAAAGGTATTCATTCTTCAAAAGTCTGAGCAGGTTTTCTCACCTCTTCGTTCTGCCCGTGTCAGCTGCCAGCTTGTGTTTGCAATGTGCCTCAGCACAACCATCGCCCTCGGCGGAGCGGACCTCCGTGACTGGCGACGCTTCATACCTGCCAGCAACATATGGTAGAAAAACACGATGAGAGCGAGATCACATTCCGATTATTCACCCCGCAGTTTCGCATTTAAGGGCATTTATGTAACACGACGTGTTGTAGCATGTGGTGGACACAATCACAACAGCGGCAGCCTGCATGTCTTACAGTAATAGATGTTTAGCTTATTATAGCCATTTGCCTGGAAGTGATTCAACTAAAGGAGTTACACACCTGATGCGGTCGTCCAGCTGGCAGAAGCTCCTGCACGTGCTGTCGCTTCGGTCGAGGCACTGGCAGCGCGGGCCGCCGGTGGTTGTCATGGAGACCTCGGCCGCGCGCTTCGTCCTGGGAGCGTTGCCCAGTCCGTAGGAGACCACGCGCCTGGAAGGAGAAGGGAGAGGACGGATCAGACAACTGATATCAAAACAAAGAAAATACTGAAAGCTACTGGTTAAATATGACGTGGAACTACGTTTGAGTTTTCTGGTTATTTCTAAGAAAATATTCAAACACTTAATTTTGACGACTTTAAAAAAAGTTCGCTCTCCTTCCTTGAAATCACTGTTAGCTTAATTTTAGATTCCTGTGTTGTTTTTAAATTTAAACCCGTATTCAGACGGTTTTGATTTACTTTAATAGCTCTGTAGCCGTTTTCAACAACAAGTCTATCATGCTAGAGGAGACTTACTCAGGTGTATTGACCCATATGATGTCCAGGTGGCAGAAGTAGACGCACTCCTTGTCCAGGAAGGTGGAGCAGGAGCAGCGCTTGGTCCGCACATGGCGCCTCTGGGTGACGGTGGAGGCGGTGGGTGTCCCTCCGGTAGGTGCTGATAGGACTGTAAATAAATAGTTTTTCGTCAAAACAGAGCCCATACACTATTAAACTTTTATTATATGACAGGAAGCATAAATTAGCAAGGGGATGATCTGCAATCATGCAAAAAAAAAATAGGTCGCAATTATTAAATAATTAATTCAGTGATTACTTGTATTGGTTGTAAACAATTTGTGTAATTTATTTGATTAAATAGCGATTTCCTTTTTTTTTAATTTCGGTGTTTGGAGAAATCACGAAAAAGTTACCTGTGCAGAACATCCAAGAGGACACCACTGATAACATGGAGATCAAAATGTATATATCCATTTGTCCAGGCTAAGCTACAATTTTGCTATGAAAAAAAAATTATAATTCCACGGCAAGTGAAAAAATAATCATCCAGAGTATCCGTCCTTCCCAAAGTGTTTCAGTGAGCGTCCTGAGAAGTTCACGCAGTAGCGTCAGTCTGGAGTCGCTCTGTCAATGTGGCCCCGCATGTTCAGCCCTTTGACTTTATATGAGCGCCTCTCCTCCTCCTCCTCCTCCTCCTGAAGTGGCGAGCAGTTGGCTCTCACCCAGACAATGCTGTCTGTGTACGTCGGTCGCTGATAAGCAGCCACGAAGGCAAGTTTAGGACTTTGAGATGTCTTTGTTGCGAGTGAGGGGATGGGGGAGACGCCGGGTGGATGAAGGCGACCCGTGCCAAGGGTCCTGCCTGACTGCTTCCATGTGTAGTTACACCGAACAGACAGCAGGTGGCAGTAAAGTAACAGCACTACTCAGTTTTCATAGTGAGTGTTACCTCCTGAAGTCTCCTGCTGGATGGGATCACTTGGATGAGTATAGTGTAGATTAGAGATATTGTGCATTCATACTTGACTTAAACATAACTCAAGAAGGTATGACATTACTTACAAATTCTTGGTTAAACGTCGGCATAAAAAGTTACCTATGAAGCAATACTTAATACAGATGAGAATAAAAAGATTGGGAAAAATACAGTAATAACAGAGACAAATTACCACAGGAGTCATTAACCATTATTATTTAATTTTGAATGCTTTTAGAGATAATTGTACGAGATAATCGTAATACATTTTCAGATTAGATTCCAGGAACTAAGTAAGAAAATCAACCAAATCTAAGAAAAAATAATAATAATAAACATGAACTGGATAAATACAATGTGAAAATAGAAACTAGGTTAATACTGTAATTACATATAAATGTATATATGTAAATTTAATTCACACTGAACAGTAATACTGCTGATTATTGATCATAATGCTTTTGCCTTATATGAGAAAAGAGGAACAAGTCCTGATGTGACTATGAGCTCAATGTGGTCTGTATTCCTGCCTTTAGAGTACCCTATGTCTTTACGTACTTACTGTCTTTTAAATAAAAAAGGATTAAAAGATACACTGATTGTGCATACATTATAAACATTAGTTAATTACTCAAGTAAAAATACCTCTTATGATATATTTCACTCTATTGTGAAGCAGCAATGCTAAATCTGAACGTAGGGAGGCAGTAGACATCGTTCATTAGTGGCATTCCTGCAGACAAAGAAGTTGCCTGATAGGAGGGGATTTCGCCCTTTTGTGTAATGCACCTTATTCCCTAAAGGGAAGACTTTATATTGGACACTTTATCCAACACAACATATCAAGTGCAAACATCTTTATCTTAAGTCCTATTTTATCATCTGTTGATTAAGAAGCGTGATCCAACTTACTGATAGACCATCAGCTCAAATGACAACATGACATATATAATCAGTGTATAATCTGTCATCCTGATGCATGTGGTGTTACATCATCCCCATCAATGAAGAGAGGGTCATCTTGTTTGTGTACCTTGTGCTTCACAACTGCTGTGTCTTATTAATTGATGAAAGAAGTGATATTGATCACTGTGAGTGTCGGCACAGGCTCCAAAGTGGCTGTTAATCTAATCGACTCCTTCCACCACCAGTTGTAAAAAAAAAACTGAGGGGTGCTTCATTTTCCTAAATCACACACAAACACTGTGATGTAGGCAGGGGTGGAAAATGTACCTTATTTATATGTGGGAGGGTCTTGAGGAAAGTAACCTGACATGCTGCGGCTTTGAGGCCCCTAATCAGAGGCCGGTGTTAAGAGTTTCCACTGGGCAGGGGACCAGTTTGTGCTTTTGGCAGAAGGAGCTGGCCTCTCCTAACTCAGGACAGAAACAACCCATTACAGCAGGCAGGTTTGCAGTGTCTCAGTTAAACTTGACATTTAAGTTCAAGCAATTTGGAGAGAAATGTGGGTCACTTTTGTATTGACTTTACTAGTGTTGTCGATCAAATCACTTCTCGTCTTCATCAGCCTACATTTGTATCCTCAGCACCAGCAGGTATTGACCTCTAGGGGTCTCTGTTCTCCTTGCTCTAGCAGCCTCCCATACAGAATTCAGTCAGCACAGAAGGAGGAGGTGTTAGGATGATGGGCTCTGTTCTGTAGATGGATGAGTCACCTTCTGAATTGGGTGGAAAACGTAGGTTATCACTGTAAAGTCACTCGAGATAAGGGCAAGATTTTCCTCATCGAGACCAGATTGCAATGTTTGGTCTCGGCCCTTTGAGAGCCTTTGAGTGTAAAAATGAAACAAATACAATTTTCCATCAAGTACCACAAATTAGACAGAAAACTGTTGATATTTAATTAAGTGTTATGACTGTGATGACAAGAGGAGCATTTGTGCTATGCAGTACATGTCAAAGTTTATAGTGAGGAGGATGTAAGTAATGGAATTGTTTGACTGTGTACATCGGACATCCATAATTGATAATATTGACAATAATTTCTACCCACTGATCTTCTTCAGGTTGAACATGTTCTTCCTTGGTCCGTGCTCCTGCCCTCCAACAGGTTCATGAAAATCTACCTGGTGGTTTGAGGTAATAATCCAGCCTACAAACACAAGTGTGATGTCTTTGTGTCGTCCACAACTTTTACCCCCATGTGACCAAAAAAATCAGTTAATGCAGGTTCATTTAAATAAGCTTTGATATGGCAAATGTAATGACCACATTAAAAATGATCAATTATAATTAATTAATGCCAGACAGAACACAGCACACCGCTTCAATGTTTGTAAACAAATTTTTTTACTTATACATTTAACAATATTGATACAGCAATGTGAAGCTACCATAATGCACATACCTATGGACTTATGAATCATAATGGGCACTAGATGGATTATAATAAATAGTTGAACACAACATTTGTACACTGAAACATTGCCCAATAATCCATAGAAATGTACATATACCAGTACAACATTTATAATTACATAAATTTACGAATGAGAATCCTTTGTTGTTCCTCTTTTTCTTCTATTTTTTTTGAAAGAAAACACAAGCAACGACTAAATTTATAAGGAATTATGTACAGGTTCCTAAACAAGATTCTCCATAAAGGCACAATTGTCTATACAACATGTACAAAAAAATTGTCTGGAGCCGACAGAAAAAGTAAAAATAAAATGATTGGTCATCATCAATATAATTGTTATATGATTGCACTTACAATATGAATGTCAGCATCTGTGCTTTGAAAGGGGATTTGCAAAGAAACAATCCCCTGAAGAAGTGTTTTCAGTGTTACAAAGAATTACAAAAAGAGAACAAAGAAGAGCTTTCTACTTGGGGGGTTTTCAGGTAGCAATGACCAGTCTGTCTTCATCATCACTGGATACCTCATTATAGTCATCAATGACTTTCTGCCAGCTGGACACCGGCGGTGGTCTTGAAGGTGCAGGATTCCTTACTCCCTCAAGGGGTGTCGCATTGTCAGCTTGACTTTGTAGAGCTGGATACCGCCGCGGGGATTTCCCCCTTTCTTCTCTGTCCACAGTCTGTGTGAGCTCTGCTCTGCTGCTACCGCCGGGGCTGGACCTTCTGCACGAGGTCGGTTCTGGAGAGCTGCTGACCATCAGAGGGGCCGGTGGTGTCGTAGGCATGCACCTCTGTGAAAGATGTTCGATTTGAGATGACTGTGCTGCCAGAGCGTCAGGGCTGCCCTGTCTCTCAGAGGACACTGGGAGAGGGCTGAGTGTAGATAGGGGGCTTATAGAAGGAATAATGGCAGGCAGGGCGATGTTAACTATCTGCAGGCCCGGGACATGTGGCTGGGTGCTGCTTTGTGATGTGGGGTTGGCAGCTAAAACCTGCAGGCCCAGGGTGGCATTCAGGGTAAGCCCTTGTTGGGATAGGAGCTGGTTGGAGGCCAGGCCTGTATTGGTCAGCCCCACGAGGTTCAGTGTCTCCAGGCCCACTGGCTGCATTGTCTGACCCTGATAGTCGGCGACCTGACCCAGAGGGAAGCAGGGCACGACACTGCTGATCGGCTCCTGGACAACAAGGGGCTGCTTCTGCGAGCCCTCGGGTTGGGCCGGGGTGTTGGGAGCCGGTAGCGGGCTTGTGTTTCTGTGGATGACGCTCATTGCTGGGATTGTGAGCTGGACAGGGCCAGCCTGAATCGGTACAAAGGTGGAATAAGCTGCCAGGCCAGCAGGCACCAATTGGATCCCTCCAACTGGGACCATGCTGAAAGAGGAGCGGAAAGGCTGCTGGGAGTGCAGAGGCAGGTGACTGAACAGGTGGGTCTGGGTCTGTGGTTGGGACAGACCATGTGGGGGAAAGTGCATAGGAGCCTGTGAAGCATAGGAAGAAGTCTGAGTGCTCCGGTCCACTGGTACGCCGGGTCCACTGGTTGGCAGATTCTGGGGGGCAGAAAGGTTGTCCTATTGAAAGAGAGGAAAAATAATAATGTAACTTTGGAATGAATTGTACAAGGAGCTTTACAGAAGTATCTTGTATGCAGGATTCAAATAGGAAAGAAGGGGGCATGCAGGGAGAAGTGAACACATATAATAAAATATACTGGTCTCACCTGGCCAAGCTTGAAGCCCTTGCCCGGCACTGGGGGACTCGGGGGCACATCACAGTCAGGGTAGTCAATCGACATCTGCCTGCATGGGGACACTGGGCTCATCATGTGCACTGACTCTGTGTCTGAGGTGTAGGAGTCTGACGTGGTGGCAACAGGCGGAGGAGAGTAAGGTAGAGGCATTGAGATGAAGCAGGACCCAGAGATGGATATCTGTTTGCTCAGGGCCACGGGGCTCATCATGGGGACACAATCGGAGTCTGATGTGTGGGACTCAGAAGCTGCAGGCTGGGACAGAGGTAGGGAAATGGAGCTGATTGACATCTGCGCCAGGAGGGCGCTAGGAGGAAACTCAGCCTCTTTGGAGGGGATATGCTGCGGGCTGGCGGAGACAGAAGGGTTGGTGGAAAGGCCCGACTCTGCTTGGCTATCCTCCTCTTCCTCCTCATTGTCATCGTTCTCCTCCTCGTCGGGACCATCGGAGTCCTCACCGTCTGAATCTTGACGGTCGACGCTGCTCGGATGACTGCGGTCTCCTGCAGATGAGAGAGGAAGTAATCAGAACTACTCTGAAGAACAAAGGAGCATCTGATCGCTTTCATGAAAAATCTTATCAAGTAAGTTTCTTTTAAAGTGAGAAAATGCAGCACTTATTATATAATTCTGTGATGTTTTGTGCTGCAGCAGCAACCTTCAAGACCATCATACACCACTGAGCTCCATCACAGGCAGAATACGCTCTTAGAGACGAGGACCATAGAATGCTTTCAGGCAGCTTCTCTCTCTCTCTCTTTTTTTTTTTTAAAAGGAGACGCAGCAATTTCCCCTTTCTAAACGTTGTTCATGCCGCCCACATGCACTCCGAGTTAACAGAGGAAGAAGCTGCATTTAGAATTTCTAATTAGACCACGGCAAAGCTATTGATTGACATAGCAACAGAGCACAAGCAGGGACAGTCTGTGTTCAAAACCTCTGCCATCGACAGGAAAACTATTTAAAGAAGGGCAATCCTGTTTGAAACCAAAGAAGTTGGTTAAATAATCAACATTAATATCATGTAACCAATATTCTTAACCCTGAATTACCAGACATTTTTTTATATATATATATATTAGGAATACAAAGTGGTCAGTGTGTCTTCCTCTCTAGACTAAGGATGAGCGGTGAAGCACCGTACCAGAGTCCTCTGCATCCTGATCCTCGATGAGACCCTCGGGCACCCCCATCTCCAGGCACTTCTTACTGTGGGCTTTCGATTTCATGTGCTTGGTGAGATTTCCTGCAGAAGAGAAGCAGCTAAGTGTTACAGGTGGGCAGAACTTGAACAATATCACAGAAAGTGTTTATGTAAGAGAGTCGTCTTTGGGCGAGCTCCACGTAAAAGGGTGAGTAACTGATAAAGACATTTTTAAATGAACGTGGGCTGCTCTGACACCAAGTACTGTTCTGCAGTGTCGCGTGGGCAGACAAGTTCGATAAGAATGGTGAATCATACTTTCTTGGTTTTAGAGATGGTGAAACCTCATCTTTAATGACATGGATGCTAAAAAAAAGACGGGAACTACATCGGTTAAAGCCTATTTTAAATACACAGTCTCAAATAGAACTCATGGTGGAGACAAATCGTACGTTTATATAAGATGAGTGATAAAATACATACAGTGGAACATAAGGAGATTTTATTTGGATCATTAGAAAGGTTTCAAATGCATTTCCTAGACTGAAAGTTCTCTTGATCAAGTGCTTTAATCGATGACCGAGGGGCCACAAACTGACCTTTAGTCTTGAAGGAGAAGTTGCAGTAGACACAGTGGTACGGCCGGACGTCGGAGTGGGTGCGGATGTGTTTGCGCAGCATGCTGGGCTTCTTGCAGCGGATACCGCATTCCTCACATATGTACTTCCCACGTCCACGTCCGCGTACATACGTGTACTCTTCATTAGATTTGAACCTGTGGGGGTTGCAACAGAACTATGAGAGAAAGATAACATGCAATACCAACAAATAAAGCCCTTTGCAAAACACGATTCTTCAGTGGTAATTAGGTAAAGGATTAAACAATCATACCCGCCGTCGAATATTTTGACCCGTCTTGGTTCTGTTTTTGATGCCACGTCCTTCTCCGACTCATTGCTGGCTTGAGTTTCCGGTTGCGCTTTACTTCTGGTTTCAACTGGTGTCGATCTCTTGGTGACTGGCAGCTGCAGAGACACGTAATTGATGTATTTATTAATCGGATTACATACGAGAAACAATGAGATTCTCTAAAGCGTGCAGTAAAAGTGTTCTTACCCTCAGCATGACATCTTTCAGCTTGCCCGAGTAAGACAGGACGTCAGACTTCCCGCAGGTTTTGATGGCCGAGGTGTAGTGTATTTTCTTGGAGTTCTGCTTGGAGTCGAAGAGAGACATCACCACCTTCGTAGGCAGCCCCAGTGGGTTCGGATTGTTGGGGCTGACCGTCCAGGCAGCGTACGCTGAAGTCTTCAGGTCGGTCTGGGGAACATGAAGAGGTTTTCTTTTCATCAAGAAACACCACGTGAAAGTAGTGGCGGTCTTCAGGCTGGGGAAGGACAGGCGGTGGCTGTCTTTGGTGTTGACTACAGAAACAGACGTCGTCAGTTTCGGCTGGCCGACGTGGAAACTGGATGGTCGGATGAGAGATTTGATGGGAGTCCGTCTTTGTTCGTCCGCTTTCTCTTGAGGCTTTAGAGCGTTATTAGCTGGCGTAGAGGTGCCCTGGCTACCAGATGAGGCGTTCAGGGAAGGGCCCGTCTCCTCAGGTATTACAGTGCTTGTGTCGTGTTCCAGCCGGGTGCTGTCAGGTGACATCGGCTTAACGTCATTATTTGCCTCAGAGTCCTTCTCGGCATCTGTTTTAACGTGAGGCAAAGACGGAGCCTCAGTTTCGATGGGACTGTCCACCAGCTCAGTTGTGCACACCTGCCTGACAAGTGTTAGTTTACGCTGTCGGGTCACTTCGGACATCTTGGAGTTGAGATAATTGACCGATCTGCCGTCAGTCAGACAGGCCACGCCGTGCTCGTCCTTAGCACGCTTCTGGTGCTTCTCCATGTAGATGTCCAAGCTGTTGGCAGGTGACAGCATTCTTTTACTCGAGGCGATGGGTTCCTGCTGCGGGCAAAGAGTCACTGATGCCAGTTTCTGTGTGCAATGTAAAGACCCCAGTGACGGCGCCCTTTCTCCAGTATAGTTCAGACTGCTAACAGTCGGAGTTTGACTCCGGTCCTTCTTCACGCTCGATACAGCAGGATTATCTCCGTCTACACTGTGAGTGGATGAGAAGCTAGTTTTATTGGAGACGGAGGGAGCAGGGTGTGTTTGCTCGTGAGTTATCAGGATCTGTGGCAGTGGTGGAGCACCTGCTTGGGGCTGGTTAAATGAATCCCTGTGCTGTTCAACTGGCAAAACACCAGTTTTTGTCTTAATCTCAGAGGTATGCTGACTGCGTGGAGCAGCGTACACATTTTGAAGTATATCTGATGATTTCGAAACGCTCAGAATTGGATTGGCAATAGGTATTGTTAAAACTGGCAAGGCTAACTGAGGACCTTGTGAGGTGGAGAACGAAAAAGTTTGGCTTGCTCTCAGAGCAGGACACTGCAATTGGTATTTGGGCACAAAACATTTCTTCTCTTCCGAGTCAGTTGGCTTGATTTGGATGTTCTCGCGGCAAACTAAGATCTGGCTCGGAGGTTGTTGTAACTTTTGGCATATTTGAACCCTTGATGTTTGATGCCAAGGGTGTGGAAGGCCGTGGACTTGAGACTGCAGCGTCGGGTGGCCCAAATTAATGCTTTGCACCATTTGCTCATTCTTTTGCAAGGGTTGTTCTCCAGAATGTAGGATGAACGGCTGAGTCATAGTAAGCCTATTGGCAGTATGAATTTGCTGGGATCTATTCTGATTTAAAGTCTTAACATTTGTAATCTGAGTTTTCTCTAGAGGCATGACAGTTTTCCGAACAGGTTGCTGACTCTCCGGGCAGATCTTTAAAGACATCTGGCGAACCAACGGCCCCCGCCTCCTCTCAATGAGCGGAACCTGGGCAACTTGGGAGGTTCGTCCACCCTTCGGTTGACCCACAGGTGACGGAGATCTGCTGGGAGATACGTTGCCACAGTCGAATGACTTACTACGGTAGTCACATGATATTTCCACGGAGGGCTGAGTACAAGTGATCTGTTCAGATGCGGCACGCCTCATCATTCCCGGCACACCGAGGGTGTTGAAGGCTTTTGGCAGACCTTGAGGCTCCAGGATTCTACTGACACAGTCTCCTCTAGACGGACTCTCGGACCTAGAAAGCTCATCTCTTTCAAAAGAGGCTGAAATGCTTGAACAGCGAGAAAGACTGCTGTCCCTGCTCAGGCTTCGTGAGAGACTAGACTCCAAGCTGGATTCACCCGAGGAGTGGTCCATTTGAGCGAGGCGAATTCTTTTCTTTTTAGGTGGAAGTTTCTCCGCCGGTAACTTTGACAAACTCTCGCTTCTTTGAGGCCAGCTGAATTGATCTGCCGGCTTATCTGTTGGCTCTGAAGTCTGTGTTTCATGTTCTCTGTCAGGCTCCTCTGTGACGAAAATCTCTGGAACCTGGATGTTATTCTGACGAACCAGACGAGACTGATGGACAGGCGTGGAGTTCTCACCCACCGCTGCTGCTGTGCTATCCGTGCATTCGTCCATCCTTTGTTTTCCGTAGTCAGCACTGTTCTGTTTTGATATTTGTTCATGGTACGTGTCAGCTGTTATTGCGTCTGTTTTTGGCTTATTCAGGGGATCCTTCTCCATACTGTCAACAGGAGAGGCCCTGTCAATGGATTCTGTCTCAAATGAATTGGGTCTGCTGAGAGAGTTGGTATGTCTAATGACTGAGGTACCACTGCCTTGCCTTTGCATTTCTCCTTTAGCGGAGGAGCTGATCTGTGTCTCGCGTATCGGTGACAGTCTGGAGTCTGAAGTATTTATACTTCTTGCTATGAGCTGAATTTGAGGTAGCTTTGACTGGTGATTTTTGGGTTGTATGTCTACTATTACAGCATGCTGAGAGAACGTCTGACTCGTCAGAGCTGTCGGTAGTTGACACGAATCAAAACTAACTGAACAAGGTGGATTAGTATCAGTTGGAGACTGATCATCCTCATCGCCGACGCTTTTCATTTTCCTTCGCTTCCTTATTGACGTCTGCTGATCGAGTGTTCCCGGACCAGTTGTCGTTCTGGGAACGACGGGTTGTTGTGTGTTGACGTGAAAAACATCTTGATCACTTTCTTTAACGACAATCGGCTTGTTTTTTGGACCGTGAAGCTCTGAACAATAGAATTTCTTGTGAGTTTCAAAATTTTCTAACTTTCTGTACCGGTTTCGACAAGTTTCACACTCGTACATCGTGCCTTTATTCTGCTGAGGCTTCCTATATCTGTCCTGACTGTACTCAAAAGATCTGCTTCTTTGCATCAGTTCTGTCGAGGTGCTAAAGCCACGATAGCTGTCGTCCATAGAGCGAACAGTCGTAAGTCCGTGACCCTCACTCGTAGTGAAGTCCTCCACCGCCGCTTGTCTGACTAAGGTGCGGGAATGTATTGCTGGATTTGGGGTCGATTGGGCCGATGAAAATACATCATCATTCAACGAACTCATTTTTTCATCAAATGAATGACAAATTCGCAAAGGGTGGGGGAGGGGGTTGATGTTGACTGGAAGAGCAGAGTGTCCCGGTGTAGTAGGCATAGAGTTACTCCTTGTTATTGGCAAACAATCCATCGGGGGGTATTGGGAGGGTACAGAGAGAAGAAATACTGGCTTTGATTTATCTGTGGGGGTGAATGGAGACTTGGGGATGTCCGAGCTCGAACTCGACCTTCTTCCCATCGGTTTAAGATCAAACTGAAAAGAGTCTTTAAATATGTAGGATTTAGGAGAATCGATGCTCCCTCTCCTTGAGAGAGACGTTCTCCTGGGTTTTACACTGTCCAGCTGCTTGTTGTCCACGACGGCCTCGTTGTCAGATATCAACTTTGAGATTCGTTCCTCCAAGGAAAGTGCTTTAGCTTCTAACGGCGGACGCATCTGTCCTTCTGTGGCTCGTGACTTTTGCTCCGCCGCTACATGCATTACCGTTGTAGCCATGGGAGGGACATTAGGAAGAGTACTCTTGACGATGTCGATGTCAACGGGCGGGGTTATCTTCACAAAGGGACTAGGTGGACTCATTGCCTGGTCGGCGCTTTCAGAGCGAGAGAAGTAGCCCGAATCTGTGCTTCCCAAACTGCGAGGGCTGAGGAGACACTTGGCCTGCTGCTGCTGAGAAAAGTCTGTTGCTTGTTGCCTCTGAAGCTGAGCGTGTCCACCCAACAGTGGAGACTTGCAGTGTTGGTCTTCATCTTCACTCACAGTATCTAGTAAGGGATTTGTACCATCCACCTCTTTCAGAGACGACAGGACTGTGATGTTTGATCTCAGATTGGCAGTCTGGAACTCTCGTTGCCGCTGTGAAGTCGCCTGCTCCGGTGCTGCGACTGTGACTCTCGGGCTGTCGGCCCTCAGAGGTGAGACGTTAACCGGATACACAACAACTTTTGGAAGCGAAGCTGTCACTTTGGGCTCATGAATCCTCTGACCGAGGGCTGGTTTAACGGAATCAAACACAGCTGATGAGTCCACATCCCCGTGGCCTACATGGCTTGTACCGACACTCTGTAAACTATTTTCAGAAAAAGCTGCCACGCTGCTCTGCGATGAGTCAGGATCCAAGTCTGCAGTACTACCGTCCTCGTCGCTGTCCCCGCTCTCCTCCGCGTCCGAATGCGTTCCGAGGGCTTTGTCAGATTCTTGCGATAGCGATCCACCTCCCGATTCAGAGCGTGCAATGAGGCCCAGTTTTATAGCATGAGCATGTGATTTCTTGTGCTTGTACAAGTTGCTCTTGGTTTTGAACGAGAAGCCGCAAGTCACACAGGGATACGGCCTTTCCCCTGTGTGAGACCTGATGTGTTTGAGAAGCACACTTGGTTTGGCACATGCCCGGTTGCAGTATTCACACACATACTTTCCTGGCTTCTTAGCCTTTTGGTCCTTGGAGACCTGCTCAGCACCAAAGTTCATTACTGTCGTCATCTGAAGCTGGTTGCCTCCGGGTGTAACTGGGACCTGAATGGTGCTGGGAACACTTGCTGACAGGGATTGGCATGTGTGCACAACTGGTGGTTGGCTTTGCGGCAATGCATTGGAGCCTGAGGGAGCGGGTGCGTGCGTTATAGTGGAAGGTCCAGCATTAAAGCCCATGTGCAAGCTTGGCTTTTCTGGATTCGAAACAACAGGCATAAAATGCTGAGTGGCGAGTGGAGAGGATTGCAAGACGTTACCCTGTGTAGATGTCTGCACGTTTCCCTGTAGCGGGGCTGCAATGCCAATGAAGTTGCCTTGTTTGTCAATATAATAAGTGTGCAAATGTGAAGATTGGGTCTGTAGACCGACATTGACGACTGGCATACTGCTTAACTCCCCACTGGATTGAGCATTAAGGGTGGAAGATGGTTTTCCAATGGCTGTGACTTGAAAGGAGGTTTTCCTCTCGGACAGAGTGCTGAAGTCCGGCTCCATGGCCTTGAGCAGGACTTCAAGTGGATCGCTGGTGTGGTAAGGATCTCTGTCAAAGCTGCAGTCTTGGTTCTTACTGTCTTCAGGCTGAGACACTACAGAACTAATCAAAGGGCCGTCCTCACCATCTGTTGGCTCAAACGATGGCTGCCTAGACTTGGTTTCGTCCTGCTTCAGCCTTTCATGGTCAGTGGAAGAGGCTCCTTCGTCAGGGGACCGTGCCGCTGGTTGGACATACTGCGGGTCACTCTGTCCACTCGGTGATGTCGAAGGATTGTGGGAAGGACTGTTGTAGGAGGAGGAGCAAGAAGGTATGGTCTCCTTCGAGTGTGCTCCCTGGAGAGCAGCTTCAGACGTTTTCAGTTGCGACGGCTTCTTCACCGGCGATTTAGGGATTTTCTTGAGCTTGTTCTCTGCAACAACCTTTTTCCTCTTCAGGCCTTTGATGTTATCTTCATTTCTCTGACTGCTTTCAGATGTCCCTGTCGACAAAAAGACAAGAATATGAAGGAAAGTTGGTAAAGAAACTAAGTATTTCTCCCACCACTGAGCTGATAAAGCACAACAGTCCTTTTCTGCTGATTTGTTTTTATTCCTAACTGGCTTACTAAATTAAACAGCATAGATAATTATAGCATATTATATGATCCCATCCAATGATAGCCATTAACTGGTTATGAATTATGGATATGACCAAGTTTACCATTACGTTTTACAGCCCTGCTTTCAGATTGAAACACAAATGTTCTTCAGATTTCTTACATGCATATTTGCAATATTTACATTATATATGTGACATTCACTGCTGTTATGTGACACTTTTATTCAATTACTAAGCGACTATTGTTAGTCTGACTCATACCCTGGTGTCCCATGTTGGCTCTACAAGAGATTAAGGACATGTTGTATAAGTTAAGCGGTGCCCTGTCACAGTTTCCTGGTAGGTATTTCCCAAGCTGAGGTCAGGGTTCCTTCAGGCTCAATTAGATTGAGGAACGCCTTGTCTTTACAGAAGTTAATCCGTTCTCTACACAAACATGCAACCTAGCAGCAGTTAAAGCCACGTGACAACATGTACACTTTCTAAAATAACCCAGTCTACAAGTTGCCTTACAAAGAAATATATTTTCGTCAACTGTTGAAAGACTCGGAAAAAGTTATTCCAACCCAACTAAGACACGTCTGCAGAAGAGATTTCATGACTTCACCAGTTTTCCACAGTAAAAAGTACTTTCTTGTCTTTGAATAACACATTTATTGTTAGAAAAAGACGTTGCAGCAGCTTTCAAATCAAATTAAATTCCTCCACTCCAGTCTGCTCCTGTAATAAGTGGCTCCCAGTAATCTCACCAGTAAATACAGCCGGGCTGAAGTACAAATACAGAAATAAATTCAAAATGAAGATAGAATAAATTACAGCTAAATAAGAGGAACACTCTAGTAGACTTAATAAACAATAAATAATGTTAACTACATGCATATATGGAATCATTATTTTAGAAAACATGAAATAATTTGAACTCTGTGGAGGTTTGAAGGAAACTCACCTTTCTGTGAGCTCGTCGGGTCTTTGAGCTCCTTCTGTGCTTCTTCAATTTTATCTGCAACACAAGAACAGAAACCATTTTAAACTTAGCCGAGCACGGATACCAACAAAGTGAAGACGATATAGAACGTCGCTAACGATACGAGCAGGGCGGCTGTCGTTCAAATGAGACACAGATATTGCTCCATAGCCGGGGAAGTGTATTATGTCATTATGGAAACTACTGTGGTGACGATAAGGTGGCAGCTCATAAAGCAGCCCGACAACCACGCCCACTGATACAGATAGAAATGTGGTTTCGTATTGCGCAACGGATTCACTTTTATAACAACACAGGAAGCCGTAACCTACATATCAATCAACATACTCAAACAATGTTTACACACCTCGGGGACGACGGATTCATTTATATGTCACAATCAACACCCACAATGCAGCAGGTGAGCTGCAGGTTTCCGTACGGACCGTATCAAAGTGTGGGAGGTGATACGGTGCTGATTCTGTGTTACTGTAACAAATGTTAATTCTACACGCCGGCTCAGTGTGGCGTGAAAGAGTTACACAGGATAGACTGCAGCGAGAGAGGACGAGGCTGAAGCTGCGTTCTTCGCTGACTGTCAAGCTTTAAACCGCAGATTGAATTTAGAAAAAAAAAAAAACATTAATAAAAAAATCCAAGTGGGAAGCAGCTGATAAAAATAATATTTACAGTGCAAACTGTAGTCAAGCAGTTTGTTTTTTCTATTAACTTTGGGGAGTTTGGTGCAAAATCAGCATATTTTTTTTTATGGATTTTTCTTGCCCGTAAGGCATTTTTTAACGTTTGTGCTACAACTACATTGATTTACATCTTCACGCAACAGGAAACAGAGCATCCTTTGGGTGCATCGGGGCATGACATTTTGGTAACCAACCTGAATCGTAACAATCTGGGTATTTGGCTGGTGACCACATTGAAATCGGAGGGAAAATAAGCAGCAGAGCACGACTGAAGGATGTTCTGCCTCCCGTGACTGTCTGAAAATGGATGGAAAAATAAACCCGCTGTGGCTTCTGTGCCTCCTACACGACAGAGTGTGAGAGTCCTCAAGGACCAATAGCAACAATGTTGTCCTAGATTGCACAAACGCCAATGGAGGGTGAAAGAGGATGTTCTTCTCAAAATCACTGTAATGCCGGGAATACTAACACACGAGCAGGCCAGGCAAGAGGTCAGTGGATTATGTCATCCTGTGTATGTTACTATAGTCACACCCTTCTCTCTCTCTCTCTCTCTCTCTATCCCAGGCACACGCCACAGATTACATAATGTGCCTCCACCCCTGAGCTGCCATGGAGCAAAACAAAGGCACCCTGCTCGCAGAAAACACAGCAACCAGGGCGCATGAGGAAAGGGCAGAGTGTTTGTTTATTTGTGACAGACACACAAAGGGAAGAGAGAGGTATGTGTTTGAGTGTCTGTTCTGTTTGCATGTGACAGACAGCGGCGAATGCCCTCACCCTCAAACAAAGGAATCAGGTAGGCTGTGTTTTCCTGGCAACCAAGCTGGCACTGTATCCCTCCCAAACAGGGGATCCTTAAGCTTCTCTCAGAGTCATAATTACCACACTATATGGCTCAACCTCACAGCTTCCTCGAATAAATTTTGGATAATAAATGCTTACTTTAGCGGTTAAAAGGATCTGGCGGTAGATTCCTGCGAGCATATGCTTCATTGTTTGCACAGCTTGATACATGTGTCTTGTATTAGACCGCACTGGAAAACCAAGACGTAAGTGATTACTGCCCAACAAAAATCTTATTAGTGGTTGTGTATTGCAGGAGAGCGGAGTATACGCCGTTATAGATCGGATTGCACTCCTTACATAATAAACCGCAAACAAGACCCCTATTGCTAAATAGCATCCAAGAAGTCGAGCTCTGACCCGAGGAACAGAGCAGGAAACATCAGCCTCCATGAACAGAGAGCGGCAAGGAAGTATTCCCTTCATCACTCACCCTTAATAAGGACAAAATATTCCATCCATAGTGCCCGGATCACGAAGACAGAAGGGAATGATTATAAGGTTCTTCATATTTCCCTCATTATGGCCGTTGAGGTTGCTGAAGTGATCGTCCTGATGGCTGTACTGGATTTTATTATGGGGGTTTGGAGACGTTCGTCATGCCATCTGACATGCGTGTAATTGTCCTGTCCTCATGGGGAAAACGATACAAGGAGTACATAAGTGTTGCATGTTGCCTATTATAGAGATTGTGGAACGTGACTACAAGGTTGAGGGTAGTTTGCCGGACTTGCCCTGCAAAGCACGTTGAACTACTTAACTGAGTTGGTCGACTCAAGCAGTCTTTATCATGAACAACAAGCATGTGAAGTTTCTGGCTGTAATAATTTATTAGAATATAAATCAATACGCTTTATCAATGTACCTGACCCCTATAATAAGTCTAATACAGCATTGGCAGCCGACAGTCCCTCAAACGTGGGTTCCTCAGCAGATAACTTCAACGGGAGAACGATGAACCGCTGATGGAGGTTCGCTCTCCGTCTCGAGGTGGCAGCCACGTGGTCGTTCGTCTATGCAACGTGATAGCTAAAGATATGCGAGGATCAAGCTGGAAAGGGCCAGAGTAGGCGGTAACGTGTCGGTGATGCAGGGGTCTGTGGGCGAGGGAGTCAGTCTTCTTTCTGGTCGCTGTCATGACAACCACACATTTTTAATGCCACCCCCCCAACTCCATCCTCTCTGTGTTGTCTAGGATGAGTGGGGAATGTGATTACTAGTGCCCCAAGGGCCAGAGTGACGTCATCACTTAGGAAACATGCACGGTTTTGAATCTCAACGCCCACCTGATGTGAATATACGACCCATCAGCCGTGGCTAAGGGGTCGCTCAGTGGGAAGGGATGCCCATCCAAAACCCCATTAAGGCGTTTGACAGACAATCAGGGAAGACATTGGCATAATAGCCTCAGATACAATGACATTCAAATGCGCATTAGTGCCAACTCTCCTTTGGAAAGTGGATCTAATACACAAAGCGTACGTGTGGAACTAGATCCCCTTCCTGTCTAATGAATAACAATATTACATTACAGCACGGGGCAACGTCAACACAAATGGTGCCGCATCAAAACTGCCCTTTGAAATTACCACCGGGCTCCACACACCCGACCTACTCGCCTGTAACACTCAGATCATGTTAAACAGCTTGCCCTGTTGGGCCTCGCCATGCCAACTGGAGGCCATCGACAGCACAGTGGCAGCTTTTTCGTGGCAGCCTGACAGTCCATATGCACGGCATCCACGTGTACGAGACGGCCCCCGGTGGCTTTCGTCTTCAGCAATGTACTGCTCTTCCTGCTAGCATTAAAGCTTTGTGTTAGGGGGGGGTAAAGCTAGCTGTGAGGTTTTGGCGTCATCAGTATGCACGGCACTCCACCAGCATACCAGCAACGAGCCTGAACAATGCCAGTGGACCAAAGAGTGTCCGAACCGCAATAATGATGCAAGAGCTGCTGTAAATAAGAAGTTATTTGCCTGAGAGTGCGAGGCGAGCTCTTATAACACACAAATACACCAGCAAGGTGGATCGTGTTTGATGTTTGGTTAATAGCAGGGTGACGTCTGAAGACGAGTGGGGGGTTTTGAACTGCTAGCCGGATGTGGGCTGCACAGTGTGGCACACAACTAAAAAGAGAAGCAGAGAAAAGGAGTCGAGATGCCTCGGCAGGCTGAAGATGACGAGATCGCAGTCGGCAGCTGCCCCCTCTTCCCTGTCACTATGCGGGAGGGAGATGGAGATTATGTAACTCGAGCACCTCCACCAGCCTGCTTTACACGCCCGGCTGCGTGCAAACACACACAAAACAGCAAAACACACCCTCACATAGGCTGATGCATTTTTGAACAGTCACTATCAAGGACGTTTTCCAACCGAACAGACAGGACGAGGAGACGGGAACTAACATGCTGCTGGTTTGTCTTATATAATGTTGGAATGAATCTTTAACAGCACAAATAAAGACATCAGCGGATGCAATGTACAGGCCTCTGGGAACTGATAGGAATCTATATTTTCTGGTACGATCAATCAATAAGTATCGGCAGTCAGTTACATTCAAACAAGGTCATTTACAATTCATAGAAAACAAACACTTAAAACTGCTGCGAGCCGGAACCGATTCGCTGACCGAGAAGCGATTTTGATATTTTGGATCAAAGAATTCTCACTTTGTTTTCTCTCGGTATAAATCACAGACTGTACTGAATCCTGATCCCCATCTGTCCGTGGAGTTTCAACTCGTCAGACGGAACAGGCAATCTGACAACATCACCGAAGGCGCTGGGAAAAAAAAAATGCCTCATATTTTATAAACTGATCAACTGATAAATCATTGCAGTATCTAGCATGAAAGCAGTTACTAGCTGCAGAAGGAAAGACGTGCAGCTCGCCAAACTTTGCACCAGAAGAATGCAATTTTTAACTGAAGCTGTGTTTGTTCATTGATACGTTTCCATTTTTCATGAACAGCTCGTACAGCCGGGACGTGTGTGAGCTTTGCACAATTCTCCTCTCCACTTTTAAAGGAAGTCTGTTGATCTTATCTCAGCTTTCGTCCTGTGGCATGCGGAGGAGACGCAGCGTTTTTTCGCAGCCCTCAGCAGCTGACCCATGCAATAAGTGGCCATAATGGTCGCTGTCAGCATCTGACACATTCTTTATCTACGCAGACACGCCTGTACAAAGAGACTCCCGTCGGCCCCCGGGGGAGATGAACCTGTCTGAAAGCTGAAACTGAAAGACTTGATAAAGAGGGGAAGTGATACCGAGACCGCGGACTGCCTCTCCTCTTCCTCCATCATCCCGGTCAAACGATGATGCAGAGCGGAGGAATCCCCCCGCCGTACCAGGAGTGTCCCATTACCCTGCAGTCGATCATCATCAGGTGGCGAAGCGCGCGGTGCAAAGTGACTTCCTCCCTCTCCTTCTACACTTTATTACACCCCTTCTACATTTGATAACGTTGATCATTTAATACCTTAATGACGTTTTATCTGCAGGTCAGGATGCATCACAGAGAGAAGCAGCAAATACAAACAGTTTAGCTGTTTCTAAGTAACAGACAACCAACGAGATAAATCATCATGGCTGCTGATTCATTCTGATGGTGTTTCACTACTTCATTAGTATTTTAGCTCTGCAGCTGTAAAATGTTCAACCGGCCACCCACATATAGACAAAGACGACGTGAGAGCAGGAAGGGTTTCGGGATTTCACACTCAGCATAAAACAAAGCCTTCGAGCGAGTCCTGCTCTCTCTGCAGTCTGGAGATCAGCTGCTGACTGCTAAACATCTGGGAGAGGAAAGGTGGAGGGAGGCAGAAGTCTTTTTACTCTCCGCTGGGAAAGACTGGGGGAGATTGTTTTTTATTTTTTTTATCATGAAACAGCAGTTAGAATGTTAAAGATGGAGCCAGACCAGGCACAAGTTAAAACTATATATAATTAACTTGAGGTTCAGGCAGGAGCCTTTTAATAATGCATGGAGAGAGTTCTCGTACACACTAGAAACACCAAAAAAAACCCTCTGAATTTGAACACGAATGATCTGCTCCATTTTCTATAATAACAATCAGAGGATGTTTAGAGACATAATTAATACTCAATTCTCCCAATGAATCCGTGGAAAAGACCCAGTCAACAAATGAAATATTGATCCTCTCACTCCGGCACTCACACAGACAAAGACAGTGGTTTGTTGCAGTATCTGTACAGTGCTGCTGCCCCCGCAGGAAACTGGAGGTGGAAGAAGCAGCAGACTGGAGGCCACTGATTATTGGGACTGCGTGGGTACCCTTGTGAAAAATTGATAGAACGAGAAATCTACTGGGTGTGTAGAGGCGTGTTTGTATGCAGCGGGGCTTAATGGTGCAGGCAGGGTTGAACAAGACTTAAATTATTACCTCTTCACAAACATTTAACCCTCCCGAAAAAACCTGCATGCACCAAAACAGACCTGAAAACACCGTGCAGAGCCGCCGTGCCAACAATCAATCCATCAGGATTTCCTTCCCTTGCAATCACAAATCACGGAGGTGTGAAGCCTGTAGTGAAATTAATCACAAGCCGAACAGAAAATAAGGAATCAAATCAGTTATTTTACAATTTCACCCCACTTTCTGCAAGCGAAGAGGGCGATGAGCCATGACTCTGATTGATTACGATAACGGTTTTCTATTGATATCTGAACATAGCTAGATGCAGCAGAATCTTAAAACCTAGAAAGAAATAGACCCAGTGGCTTTTCTCTGAGTGACAAAATCTATATTCAATACAAGAAAAATCAGCGATCATCACGTGTTTGTTACATTAAGGAGTTAAAAATCAGATTACTGCTACTTTCATTAATAACGGCTCCGTCTGTAGTTTCATCTCTACTACAAAAGCTGCTGTTGCATGAAAATTGTGAACTTTCCCACAACTTTTCGCTTCAGATTTCCGTCACAGTTTGAGATAAGACGTGAAACGCTCATTGAAATTCAGCAGCGAAGCCTCAGCTGCACACAAACACCCTGTTCTTTCTTTACAAGTAAAATATGGATCCGAAAAAACAAGCTGCACGTCAAACCTCCGTCCAGGCGGCGTCTCAGGTTCCCTCCGGCTTGTGAGGGCAGTGACACAGAACTAACAGCAACACTTTCCTGAGCTCAGCAAGTGATGACCAGCGTGCTGTCGAACAAGGCGGCGACAGGCCCCGCGGGACAGGAAACACATTTACTTTGTTTCCGTGTGAAAACTAATTTTGCATTTACAGTAAGTTCTTTAAATCTATTTCATAACCACAGAAAAACTAATGAGCGTGCATTTAGATTCCATTTCAAGGAAACACGTTGCTTCTTGCGTGTGAAGTCGTCTGTTGTCTGTCCTTCAATCTCACAACGAGGTCGAGTCAGTTGGAGCTCTGCAGCTTTCAGTCACAGCCAAGATGACAAAACAAGTCCTAGAAGTGTTTTAACAATTTGATTTAAACAACTGCAATTCAACATCTACTAATCTGCAATCAACAGTTGCAACAGTTACTTCATGGTTGGATTGTTTCACCAGCTTATTTTCCCAGAATGAACTACCACTACTTTTGGTTTTGATTCGCTGCACCAACAGAACTGTTTGACTGTTACACCACAAGCTGTTGAGTAATCAATTACATTTTGGTAAATTCATTTAGAAAGTGGTGGTTAGGGAAGGAAATATGAGTTGAGCAATTCACAGAGGAGCTTTAAAGCAAAGGACACTACATCAAACTTCACTGCGTATCAAACACATCAGTATGTTTTGTGGAGACGAGCCGGTCTTCCTCAGGTTCTCCTCACATTGAAGAACCTGTTCTCCATAACAGCAAAATCGCTGCAGCCTGACTCATCTGTTGACTGGACCCCGAAACAAAGCTGCTGTTGGAGCTCCAGTACGGACGCATGTGACCTCAGAGGTCAACCAGAGTTACTGTGTGTGACAGAAGTCGTGTTCCTGTGTGCTTGTCGAGCAAACTGTCCACTATCACTGATGAGGTTTGAGATGCACTCAGTGACTCCTTTTTTTGTTCGTGGACAAAAGGCAACTCAAGACAAGTGCATACATACTTCTGTGTCAAAACACGGAGTCACAAGGCTCCTCTCACCCTATCAGCTGTGGCTCTGGGCGGTTCGGGGCGTTTCTAGTGGTTTCCTCAGAATATGTGTGACGAGGAGGGGAATTCCTGTAAGTCCTAGGAAGAGAGGGGGGGGGGGGGTGGCTGGGTGACGTCACTTAAACCAGCTTTGGCACCCTCCAGGGGATCCTTCTCATGGTCTCCCTCCCTCTTTCTGTTTGTCTCGGAGGGGGGAGGGATTTTATGTTCCCTGCCAACTGCTGCTTGCCCAACAGCTTACTCACCGGGTGAGAGGACTGAGAAGTGTTTTCCAGAGGATGACCTCTTTTTCCTGATCCTATAGCTTCTTTTTTTCTGTTCCCTTTTAAACATGAGATTGCATATTTCACATTAGGCGGTTTTGTTTCCCCTTCAGACAATCTCAGTCATCTAATCTTTGAATAATAAAGTTTTTTTTGCCTCTTCTTCACACCTCTGATCAGGATTTCTGCACCGGAGCTTGTAAGTTTCCACATAAACATTCTGTTCCTTTGCATACTTGTCCGTGATTGGCAACAAAGTCGTTGCGATGTTACCAAATCAGCCTCTCAATAGCACGTCTTGAACTCTGATTGGAGTAAAGCACAGAGCAGCTCTTGTCGCTCCTTTAGATGAATGAGTAAACAGCCTTCTTGTGTCAAACGTTGCACAAACACCATTTTACACAGCTGATCGTGCCTTACGTGCGTCCGACCCCTTATGCTCTTTATCTTCATACTCCATGGAAAAATACAGCATACAGCAGCATTGTTGTTTCTTACTTCAACAAGAGGAAGTGGAGACTCGCCACGAAAAGCTGCAGGAAAGTTTTTGAAGTTGACGTATAATTGTGCCACTCAGCTGAAACTCTGTGGAGCAGCCTGGTTGACGGACTGAGAGGTCGACACTGACAGGCTGAGATGAAGCAGCAGGGTCTCTTTCAGATGTGGTCTCATGGTCACTGTGGTTCACTGTGAGCTATTAAAGGAGCAGGGTTCATAAGGAGGGGATTCATCCTGCTCGGAGCAAACAGGCCGACGACCCACAAGCCTGTTGCATTATATAAACACCACAGGCCGGGCTGTAAACGACAGATGCATCTTTGTCAGTAACGCCGGCCTGAGCACTTAACGTCCTGCGCTGGAAACACATAAGAAGATCCCCCTGCTTTATTTGTTGACTCGTCATGAAGGGGAATTCGGAGGGTTTTACAGGTTGGCTGCAGAAGAGGTTCAGAAAATCATGTAAATATTTTCTCAGTCCAGCAACAGCAAACAGAGTGACCGAGCACTTTCTGCTGTGTCATTTCTGGATAACAGAGAAAAACGCCAGCGTCAACATTGCGCCGTGTAATTACGCTGCCCAAATCAACATCTTCCACTTGGTGTTGGTGGGTTGAAAGCAAAACCGAGCACTGACTCACTTGGATGGCTTAGTGGGGGTTTTTCTACCGTCCGGCAGCCTTTCATGTAAAGCGTGTTTGGGAGTGGAGGAGCGGAGAGGGATGCCGTCTCATCCCTGTGGGAACATCTGAGTTAATGACAGCTGAGCTGGTGATAACGCAACAAGCCTGGAACAAGTAATCCAGCTAGTAACCTCTAATACCCGGCCCTCAGTGTGTCGGGGGGGAATCGGGTTAAAGATGTCTGCAAACACGCACAATCGGGATCGCACACCAGCGACAACGTTTCTTAATCACTCGGTCACTAACGGGCAAACCCATTGATGGACATCAGAAATCAGAACTGATTCGTCCACTTACCTTTAACAGATTAAAAACTTTGGCTTTGAAGCGACCAATCAGAGGAATGTGACAAAATTCGGGCCGATGAGTTTCCACCGGCCGACAGATGTTGCTCTTGTATCTCTCGATCTCATCAAAGCGTCGTCCTTGTTACGGAAGACGAGCCAATACAACCTCAGAGAGACGACTCTTAATTAGATCTGGGGCTTATGAGGCTGGTACAGTTAGAGACAGAGAGCT
Organism: Macroramphosus scolopax; assembly: GCA_901007825.1. Lineage (NCBI taxonomy): Eukaryota > Metazoa > Chordata > Actinopteri > Syngnathiformes > Centriscidae > Macroramphosus > Macroramphosus scolopax. The sequence goes on from CAAKHC010011495.1 coordinate 56,461, forward strand.
GAACAAGAGGCATTTAGGGACACAGGAAATAAGGATCTTAATGCGGCAAGGTCATTGATCAAGTTACAAAACAGCAATCAGATCTGCCTCTTCCTCTTCTTTGTCACCTCACCTCTGTTTAGATCGCCCAACGAGGCTCTCTCTCTCTCTCTCAGCCACGACAGTATCATCCGTCGTGCTGCTCAGCCTCAAGGGAGGAGCTGAGATGTTAATGAGGGCTGTAGATGTTCTACGTGGAAACACGTGAGGCGCATTCACAGCACGAAACCCATTATGATGTATTTTAAGCCAATGTCCTTTATTTCTCCTTCGGCTGCGGAAACAAGACGGCTGAACTGAAGCAGTTTATCTACTAGAGAATCTATTGTCTAATAGTAATTTATATAAAGTCATTTAAAGACATTACTTTCGATGGATATTTTTTTATTATGTTCCGACGTTTTACAGACTAAATGATTGATCACTTAATTGAGAACACAGTTGGTGCAACAATAATCAGATCATCATTAGCTGCTGTTAACTGCCAGGATTTTACTTTATCTGTAACTGCAACTAGTGATTATCCTCATTATGATTTGACACTTATTTCCTCCGTTAATTGTTGTATTTATAAAAGTTGTGATGTCTCCACATTGATTGTTTTGTGGGACAAAGAAACAAAAAAAGTGAGAAAAGAAGAGGTATTTCTTAGACAGATCTTCAAACACAGAATCCTACGTTTCCCAAAATGCACTGGTAAATGTGCACCTTTTTAAGCTGCACATCTCCAGTTTGTGTTGTCCATGTCTGTTGTACAACCATTTCCATGGCGCAGTGCCCCTTTAACCAGCAGACATCTTATACAGACTCACTCTCCAGCAGAGGAAACAGAAGCGGCTCACTAACAACAATCATTGAGGCGTTTGAATGTCTCCGTCACTGTTTGACTGACAGGAGATCCTCTGGGAAATGAAGTCCACATACATAACAGCTTCAGCCACAGAGCGCAAGAAAGTCACCGAACTATTTGATCCAATAAATACAAATCTCAAATGTCTCGGATCATCTGAAGTTGTCACATTCTGCATCAATTCCATCAAACGTGTTAGCAGTGTTTCTGTGCTCTGCAGCAGCGTGCAGCCTGCTGTTACTGTACATCCTCACAATGTGCTGTTACAGTGCATCGTTACGGAGTGTGTCAGCATGCTGTGACGGTGTAATGTTACAGTATATCCTCACAGTGTGCTGGAAGTGTGCTGTGTGCCATCAGCTTGCCTACAGAGACCCGTGTCCGGCTCTGCAGACTCCCACAAGGCTTTCCTGCAGCTGCTCTGAAGCTCTCTCTCTCTCTCTCTCTCTTGTTTCGATCTGTGTGGATGTCGCCAGACAACCATCTGCTTTTATAGCTCGTTTAGCACAATGCACACGTTCCCGTATACATGGCCGGTCCTGCATGTGCACATAGACGGACGTGTGGTGACGTTGGCCACGACAGACGTCCGTACGTCTGCCAGTGAAGAGCAAAGAGTCGCATGTTTACTGAAACCTGTTTCTGTATGTGAGGTATTTAAATATTATTTAACAGCCTGAGTGAACGGCGATTGTGCACTGCTGTGCGTCTGCCAATAGTGCACTAATTTTGGCGTATTGTTTTGACATCTTGACATCTTATCTGGTGAGTCATCATCTGCAGAGGGTTGATTTCTGGGAATTACAGGGAAGTAAAAGCACAAAAAAAAACTCCTCTTGACGTTTGATTTATTTTTTTGTGGATACCTCTTCCTCCCCAGTGATGTTGTTGCCACCCACTTCTACGCCATTTGCTGCTATTACTTTGTGCTTTCCTCTGCCACCATCAGTAGGCAGGAGGTAACATTACATAACCACACTGAGCGCAACACCGCCGAGCACAGGGAGAGACACGGCGCTCCCTCGCTGACTTATGTTCCTCCCCCTCCTCCTCATTTTCTCAATCCTCGATTTCCCCACTTATTCTTGCCGTCCCCCCTCCCTCTCTCTGCCTCCATCCATCATCATCACCATCTTCACTCCCCCGTATTCTCCCTTCCTGTCTCCAGCCCTCTATTGCTTGCTCCTCTCCAGCACTTCATCAGATCAGATTCAAGCAGTACAAGAACGTCGTGACCAAGTTCTGACTGTCTTACAAACCGTCACCCTCAAAGGGGAATCGGGGCTTCAACGACTGATCTCAATCATCAATTCATTGTTTGTCAACAAAACATCGGAAAACTGCGAAAAGGCCGTCATGACGTCATTGAATGTCCAATTTCGTTTCGTTTTGTTTGTTTGTCCTCACTTATGAGAAGCTACAAGAACAGTTGCCAATTCATTTACTATCGATCTAACACCAACATCCTTTCCTCCAAGACAACAACTGCATTGATTGATTCTTCCAAAAAAAGAGAATAACTTGATGCATGTAAAATAAAACAATAGAAACGCAGCAGAGAAGACGAAGCAGAAGGGTGAGTCAAAGGAAAGACAGTCAGAAGTACGAGCAACCTCAGTCAGACTCCACTTCAGAGGGTTTAAGATACATCTATGAATACATGAAGCTGCCCAGCAGAGGAAGAGGTCGGTGAGCCCGGTGAACTCATGGTGTGCGGAAGAAGTCAGAAGTGTCTAAGTTCAGCTCTGCTCTATCTCGGGACCGAGCTGTTGCATAACACCTACAGCTCATCCTCGGCTGCGATACACAGGCTTATCCTGTCCTGCTCATGTAGTACGTCAGCTGAAGTTGAGGGTTGAGGGACCCACCGCTGGGTGAGCGGGGCGAGACCTGCTGGGTCAGTGAGCTGCCTCTACCGACATCGCTGTTGCTCACCAGAGATCAGGCGATAGAAGGGATGAATGATGAATATAACTGACTCCGGAATATAACGGGCTAATTAATCATTAATGATGATAAGTCGTAGCAAAATCACACACCCAATAACACAGCATTACAAAATAGCCAAGAACAATTTCGAACTTCTGCAAAATGTGGGAGGTTCTGTGGGATTTGAGGAGAAAGATAGTCAGAAAAATAAAAGGAGAAAAAAAGAGGAGGACAGTAATACTGAGTCTTCACTAAAGCAAGAACCTGCAGCGAGGAAGAAAACACAAACCGGTCAGCAGACGCACAAAGATGAGCTCTCGCGGCTCTGCACAATACCTGGAGGGAGAAGTGCACCGAAGAAGTCTGCTGTGTTTTCAAGTCGACACTTACTCGGAGAGCGGCTGACTGGCTGGCTTCCCCTCCCGGAGTCAGACGTGCTTACAGGGGAACACCTGACATTCCTGACCACTTCCCCAACCAATAACCGCCGGCATTCCTGGGCCCCTTCTGTCCTCCCAAAAAAAACAAGAAAAGGGAGAAAAACTGAAATGCCACTGCAGAGCTGAAAGCTGCGTATCTGATTGCCGTCTGCCACACTAGACACACACACACTGAAACACAGCTGTGTGTCTGTGCTGAGAGCCGAGCTTTCACTTCTCACTTCTGCCGGGTTTTTCTACTGTCAGTATAGTAACCACGCTTCTTTCTCCTCCCTGCCTGCCTTTGTGTTCCTTCTCCCCCTCCTCTCCTCTCTTCTCTTCCCTCCCTGTCCTCCTCCTTTTTTTTTTTTTAAATCCCTTCTCTAAATGAGGGAAAGCCCTGCCTGCCTGCCTGCCTGCCTGCCTGTTCGCTGACTTCCCCGAGCTGAGGAGCAGTGCTCTCTCCCTCTATAAAAAAGCAAACAAAGCAGGATGGAGGCTCTAAAAATAAACTCTAATTCCACCATATGCATAACTCTCTCGCATATGCACCGTCAACATCAGATTAGCCACTAACCTACTTGTTGCGTACAACCTCACACGCCCCCGCTGCAGCTATAAATACCCATCTATCCGTTCTGTGCATTGATCCTATTTGTGTAGGGCAGGCGGTGAACGCTGGGGACTGCCACGACTCACACGGCAGGACTAATGAAGGCGTTAATGGGAGAAGAAATTGAAAGACAAATGATCTGAAGATTCAGACAGAGGGAGGGCGGCGCGGTAGATTAACCTGGATCGCCTCCACATCAACACACAGGGACAGGACTGTCTGAAATGTCACAGCAGTGTTGTGATGTTATTGTGTGTCGTGACGTCTTCAGAAAGAGCACAGATAAGATAACAAGGTGAAACTGTCGTGACTATTACATGGAGTTAAATAACAGGGTTAATCATACTGCATATATATTAATAGGATGTCTGTCTTGTTGTAAATAATCATTTCTGCTGGTTGACAGGTTTTTTTTTTTACTTTGTGATGATCAAAACTAAACAATCAAAAACGTTTTCATTTTTTTTAAACTCACCAAGGAAGTTATGTTTTTTGAAAAAAAAAATAAGCCCTTGGCGGAAGTCCTTTTAGTTTTCACTTAAAACGATTAAAGTCCATCCGCACACCAGCTGTGTCGCTCCGGTCGAGGCTCTGCCAGCGACGGAGTGTGATCATATTTTTGAGCTGTTGCAAGTTGTTGCCGGGAAATAAAGACAGTGGTATATCCTGAATTGCTGACGTGCATCGACTGGCCGTGATGTGACGAAACAATGCTGGCAAGGGTTTCGACGGCACATTGGGCACGTCGCCCGTCTGACAGGATTACATCTATAAAATGTGGAAAACAATTGTGCAGAGCTCCATCATGATTGTCGGAGAAGCTGTTACCAAAAATGCTTGTAAACTTATTAGAGATGTGTTGATACGACTTCTGCTTTTACAGTTCTGTGCGTCTATGATTTCAACATATGAGAAATAACTTGTAAACAAGAGGCACCGAGAGGCTTTTTACCCACTTCCCCAAGGGACGGAGCCAAACTAGCACTGTTTCCCCTACATGCTATCTTTATGCTAAGCTAGGCTAACCACATCCTGACTCCAACTTCATGATGCAGAGACATGACAAGAGCCCATTAATGCAAAAATGTTTACCTCCTTTGAGTCAAGGAGTTGCTGTAGATTCACCACAGCTGTTCACTGTTCGACGGCTGCACGAGGTTTTATACAGGCGATCACACACCATCAAACCTACAGGAGCAACACCTGCACACACTGCTGAGACTCAGCCTGAGTCACGCTGTGCACATGGAACAAATAAAACTGTGGTTATAAACAATGGCTGGATTTCATTTTACAAGGCACACCTGAACCCGAGGTTTGAGTCACACATCAACGCCCTGCCGGTTCCCGCACACAACGTCTGATCACACAGTGAAAATAACCTTCTTAAATTTGAGTTTAAATGCTGTTGTGGGTGGTCAGCAGCTTCAATCTTGCAGATTATGAGAACGAACTGTTTTTTCTCGGTGTTAGCAGAGAGGTCCCAGAGTCTCTCTCACTCATGAGGCAGCACCAGCACCCCCCCCCCCCCCCCCCCCCCCCCCCCCCCCCCCCCCCGCCGCCCCCCCCCCCCCCACCCCCCCCCCCCCCCCCCCCACCCCCCCCCCCCCCCCCCCCCCCCCCCCCCCCCCCCCCCCTCCCCCCCCCCCCCCCCCCCCCCCCCCCCCCCCCCCCCCCC
>CAAKHC010011495.1:62008-74284 GCA_901007825.1 Macroramphosus scolopax
CCCCCCCAAGGGGCCCCCCCCCCCCCCCCCCCCCCCCCCACCCCCTCCCATCATCTCCTTCCATGGAAACAGCAGCTAAAGGAAAAGATGACCGATGTTACCCAATAGTACGAGGCTTTACCAGCAGGCACACCTTTCTCCCTCTCCTCCTTTTTCGGACTTTCTCCTCCCTTCCACACATATTTAAACAGCCTCCCTTTACATTCGTCCCTCTTCCCCTCTTAACCCCAAATCATTCTCCCACTTTTTTTCACTCCCTCAGCGCTGGATCTCTGCCATCCGAACCCCTCGCTCTCCTCCATCCCTTTCTCCAACCGCTGCCTCGCCCCTCTTCCTTCATCTGCTCCTTTACATCGTTGTGGAGGATTTTTCGGCGGATGACGATGGAGGAGGTCGGTATTCATCCTCTTCCTTCGCTGCAGAAACACTATGCCGTGCACGGCTGAGCAACTCTCCATTGGAAAAGTTTATTGTACAGTCAACTGACCTGATAGCCAGTTTGACGCAATCACCCGACGGAGGCCTGATGACCACTGACCCGGCCGAAGGGGAACAGAGACAATGCATCAGGTTGTCACACCTGACTGCCCCTTGTCACTCTTCACTCCACTGAAGGAAGAAGGACGGCCGTCCACCTCCTGACGTCGCTCTAAATGTGTGTGTGTGCATATACAGTACTGCGTGTATATAATTAAAACTATTGATCTGACCTCGCTGACCTCATCCTCCCTTCCTGATGACTCACACACTATCTGAAGTCTTTCAATGTTTCACCAACTACCTACTGGAATCCACTGGGTTTGGGCAGCCAAGGACGAACTCCCCCTCCTCACCCCTCCTCACCCCTCCTCACCCCTCCTCACCCCTCCACTCCCCTTCCCCTGATACCGACACTTCAAGCACACACACTCACTTCCTCCCACTCGTCCGCCTCCTTGCTCAGTGAATGGCACACAAACCGCTCAGATGAAACAACATATTTCCTGCTGATGGCAACTGGCCTACACAAGCAGCAAGGAAACATTCTCAACAATGAGCAGAGTTTATGAATGAACAGGCGGGGATTCGTAACACGAGGCGAGGCCTCTGGACATTTTTTTTTTTTAGAGGCCATACTGAGGGAACCTGTTTGCTGACATGCACACAACCACAGTTATATAGCTCTCAGCTTCATTATACGTGGCTCTTGACTACGAGGGAACATTTCCATCAATGCTTGAACAACATGCAGGCTCAGGTAATGAGGCTAAATTGTAAAGCACAGCAGGCTCATGCTTGTGCTGCACCGAGCGAAATGTGTCATTTAGTCCTGAAACTTGTTGTTTGGGATTGTTTGCAGTTGTTGATGAATCCAAAGACCGACCATGTTATTTATGCAGACATCATTGAACATTTCATCAGCCTGGCGTCTTTTAATAAATGAAGGTGTGAACTGATAAAGCATGTTTGTTTATCTCACCGACACCAGGTGGAGGATTTTAGTTCTTTATACAGCGTAGGAATGAAAATGTGAGCTTGATACTGGCTTCAACGCCTCATGGTTGTGTGGTTCCAACAGCCATGTTGCATGATTGGTGCATTTATACCTCTAATGGTGCTCACATCCATCCCCTCAGTCACACATTGATGGTGGAGCCCGCCAGGCAAGCTGCCAACCAGCTCATCAGGACCAATTAGGGGTTTGACCAGGTCTCTGAAGGGGCTGGGGATCGAACCTGGAACATTCCAGCTACTGTACATGAGAGTTCTCCAACCCTGCTTGTTAGACGTCTCCCTGCTCCAACACACCTGATTCTAATGAATGGCTCGTTATCAGGCTTCTGCAGAGCTTAATGAGTGATGTGAATCAGGTGTGGGGCTCAACGACCAGGATGGGAGACGGACGGAGCTCCACGTCCGTCCACAATATGAAGTGAAGGGTACCAAGTGTACCTTCTGTTGCTGAGTCATGTCGTTGAATAATGGCCAGAAAAGTGTTTTTGCGGAACATTTTGTTGCCACTTTAAAGTTGAGCGCTGACGTCTGGAGTTAATCCTCCGCTATACGGGATGTTAGCAGCACCGCCATCAGAAACTGTCGTCTCTAAGTGTCCACATCACAAACGCACAGCAGAAGTTCCCTCGCTGCACATCACAAAGGGCTCGCTGCAATTTTCTCTAATCATTTCAAATAGCTTGTTGTGCTGCTAAACACACGGCCTTCTGAAAACATTCTCTCTGAACATCTTCACACTCCGTAGATCACAAACTGTTTTGGGGGGGGGGGAATAAAAAATCAACTCTTGAAAGGACCAGTGAGGCGAGGCGACGGGATAATCTCTAATGGAGCAGAGGACTGTTGTGTTGGAGATTTCTGAAGAAAGCAGATCGACACGTCTTCTTGCAGGGTTTTCGTGTTGTGGAGAGGGTCGCTTTAAGCAAAACAACAGCTTCTTCTCCCGTGGGGCTTGATGGTTAACTCATTCCCCTGCCTGATGCATGTGACTCCGAAGAGGCACAACAACACAGCCGTGCTCTGATTGGCTGGTGCACTGCAGCGAGATGGCAGGCGCCCTACTCAGCAGAGACGCAGCAAGTGTCTGTGTTCACAAATACAGCCCACATCCTGAACTTAAGGAAACACTCGTCACTTCACACCCATCTGCCCACCTGACCTCGACATGTGGTGGACACAGCAGCAGAAGGCCACCAGTCAAGGTCTCCTGAAGGATGACTGGACCGGATGATAAACTTAAATATTTTGTGATTTAAACTCAGAACAGACATCAGGGTCGATGTCCCACATGTGTGCACGTCTAATAAGTGTGGATTTAGACACTGAAATGGAATTTATCGTTCGATGATCTATTACGGTGCTGCAGCAAACTGCTCCTATCAATACTAATAGCAGAGTGTTCATAAACGTACAAAAGGGAAGTGATAGACAGCAGCTCTCTAAATGGCCTCATGAATCAATGCATGATCCGAGCCCAACCTGACCGGACCCGGAGAGTGTCAACATGGAAAAAGTATGACGAGGATTCACAGTGGAGCGTGTTTCTGAACCAGCTAGGGATGTCTGAATGTACCTCTGGGCTTGTCACTCACTGGCCAGGCAAAGGATAGAGTGCGAATCAGCGGCTTTCCTCGCAGATCGAAACTGACATCCACACATTCAGCGATTGTTACAGAGCCACCTCGTTCAAACCTCAGACCTCACGGCCCCGCTCTGCGCCAGACACTCCGGCTTGAATTGACAGTATTGTTGCTGCCTCTCCTCTTAGAGCTGTTTCTTTTTCCTTAACCTTCTCTGACAGCATGAGTGTGACTTTGGTTACAGTCCCTTTGGTGCGACGCTGCCAAGGTCCTCGACATATAGTCAAAGAGTTCCTCAGTGTGAAATTACCCTGTTTCTGTCAATGCACATGCTTTAGTATGCGTCTCCACAAACATTAACCACACTTTTGTCCACTGCTACTGTCACAGTCGTCCGAACTTTCCCTGCAAATCACATTTTACCTTAACTCTATCCTGATCAATGTGCCTTTTCCCCAGAATGTTTTTGCCCTCATTCGTCTTTTAAACCTCTCTCCCCTCCCTCCTCATTCGTAGGAGGTTCCAGCAGTCGGACACAAGGAACAGCACCTGCAGACCGAGACTCATGCTGCTCTGTTTCCCTGGCAACCCCTACATTGGGCTTTGCTTGTGCAAACCATTAAGCAATGCCAGCTCTGCATACACACACATATGCAGCTGCACACACACATACAGAAAAGCGCCCCCACACAACCGTCCTTTTAAGGGTTTCCGGCTGGCAGGCGCTAGCTTTACTGCTTCTTTTTTTTTTTATTTGAGCAGTTTTCCAAAGCTTTTTTTTTCTCTTTTTAACCTCTAATTCTAGCAGCTTAACTCGCATCACATTTTCCCCACAATCATAAAAAGGGACCCCCTGGGAATCAGCAGCCCCCTCAAACAGAGGACGGTTTTGTTGGGGCATTTCTCTGCAGATGACAAATATTCTCGGCGTGTATAGGAGCTCTCCGCCCCCTCAATGTGTCATATGCACACCGCCAAACAATGTGACATCCAGCTTCGGCGTCGGTCCATTCTCGCCACCGCAGGGAGAATTTCTTCCACCGTTCTCGGTCTCTCAGCTGACGCGGGGCAGAGGCAAATCCTGTTAGCCCCCACCTTCCTTTTCCCCTCATCATTCCTGCCCCGACACCAACGCTCACCTTTCTGAGTTGCCAAAGTCAATGCTGATCAACCAGAAGTTTCCAGGAAACTGCTCCCCAGGCCAGCAAAAGCTCACCTGGGGAGGGAAAAGGTGCATGTGTGCGCACATACAGGCGCATGAGGCTAACAAGTGCGTGAAGGTCACCGTTCGTTAGCTCCAATTTGACTCTGCTTGCCTGAGCCCTTCACTAATGCTTCAATTTGAAAAGTTTAAGCCAAATAGTTTGACTGTTTGGGCAGCGGTCCTTGTTACTGACCCAAGACGAAGCCCGGGACACACACAAGGCCGTAAACAGACAGGTCACCGCCCTGCAGGGGGTCGCACGTAAACGGCAGAGAAGACACACGCACGTACGCCTCGGCCGTGGACGTCTGAGCTTCGACGGAGAGGAAGGCTTCGACAAGCTGTGGATGAATAATGACTCGATCGTTTGGAGAAAAATTTGTCTCACCAGAAAATACATCGCTGCCTCCACACAGTGACGCTCGCAGCTCATCTGAGAAGCTGCACGACTTCATGAACACTCACGCACAAAGACATACATATATGTACAAACATATATACACACACACTTAAAACACACATGCAAGACCTTTTTCTGCACAAGAAGGCGGATGATGTTAGCCGTGGTATTAGTCACCAACGTCTGATAATCACAGTTTGAAGAACATTAAAGCTGCGAGTCTGCGAGGAGGAAATGGGTTTGAGTGAGGTGGGAGGAAGAAAACCCGAAGTAGAACTATAGAGACTAAATTAAAACCAGCAGACTAATTAACAATCACAAAGCAGTAACAGTGACATTAAAACATAATCACGGAGTGGAAGGTGTTTGCAGGCTCTGCTAGCCGAAGTTCCAAAACACTTCAGGTTTCATCTTCAGCAACAAGTGGTGCCGGAATTATATCTAAAAAACTAAAAAGATATCGATGGCAAAGTAAAAGTTACTTTGGAACTTTAAGCACGGATGAATTAATAATTTAAGTGGATGTTAGATGATCAAATATCCAGTCAGAAGCTTGTTGCTGGACATTCAACCAAATATAAGTGTATATTTTTGACCCTGAATGTGTAATTTTCGAATTCAACCCAACATGAATTCAAGCCTGTGCACTAAATTCTTGATGTTTTTCTCTACTACAGATGTTTGATGTGCAATCCTTCTGCCCCAGATACAGACCAGTTCACAGACATCATTAACTCGTACTTCAACCAGCTACCATCAGAAGTATGTGAAATCCAGCTGACTGACTGACTGGTTCCTCCGAACCAGATGTCACCAGGTGTTGGGGAGGTTCCCATCTCCTCCGACAGCCTGAAGTTACCCTGAGGTCTGATTTGTCAGCCAGTCACCGCCCTCCACTTAACAACGGCCCAAAGAGGTTAAATAAAAACGCTGCCATTTGTGAGATACACCTCAATTACAGTTCGCACAAAGAGAGGGTTCAAGACACTTGGAAAGTGCTACCAGGAGAAGATGGTCGCTGATAATTACAGTTTCCATCATCTAAAATGTATTTCACTGAACCTCGGAGCCAACGTGCCTGTTATTAAAGCCAGCACGCAGGGAAAAAGCGACTAAAGTATATGCGTTTACTCCATTAAAAAGATGGAATAGACATTAACCTACATTTGAGAATTGTTCAGTGAGCAGCAGCCTACTTTTTCTCACCATATTCAATTTCATTTACTCCAAATAAGGCCGTAAAGACGCCTCCCTGTCCCAGCTCGGCCTCTCTGTCAAAGTGAAAGCTTCTCCGAGGCTACCACCATATTGAACAGACATCCCTGAACTAGTTTCAGCCCGTCTGTTGTAGTTACTGTTACTAAAACCAGAGTTTATTCCTGCCTCTGGGAGAGAAGTTCCCTTTGTGTGAATCTTGCTGCATTCACACACACTGTAATTTGAAGGGACCGTACGGAAACACTGGTTTGGCTGCCTAAGCATGACACAACATGTAAAAATCCATTTGCCAAGGCCAGGATGTTTAACCCTTTCTCTGCCCCGCGCAGCCGTTTATATAAGCAACATGTTTGTTTGGTAGTGTTCACGTTTGCGATTAAATAATTGCTTATTAAATTTCTACATATGAAATCTGAATTTGCCGTACTTTTCGTGTAAACAAATAGAAATGATGAAGGTCTGCAGGGCAGAGCTAAGTGGCTATCTGACCTTCTTTACAAGACAACATGGGGGTTAATGGGAGCTCTGTTCCCCTTCAAACTCGGCTAATCAGGTCCAGAGAAGCGTGTCTGTAAAGCAACAAACAGACGACTGTGTGTCCGGTGTCGGGCCGTCTCCGGGCTGCATGCAACTCTGATTCGTGTTGGTTGCTGTGCCGGGTTGATTGTGACCCTGGATCTTTAACCACAGGCAGCACTGAGGTCAGCGGCACAGTTGATCATTAACAGGAGACTGTTGCCAGTTTTTTTTGTGAATTACTGAGGCGGTGAAAAACAACATGATCTGAACTTTGTGGGTTTACAGACGGAAAGCTGGACCGGATTCATCCGGCTTTCAAATTTTGGCGCGCATGACAATTTTGCACCTGCTTAAAGCCGAACGACGTGCACGTCCAGATATTAATCAGCCATCGGGTAATGTAATAAAATACGCAATCTTTATTTTATGCATCTTTGTCAGCACCGTGAAGGACGGGGACAGATGGGAAACCTAATCTCTGGTTCTGCACTGGCTTTATAAGGTAAACATTTCCCAGCTAGCTAAGTGTAGCGTCCTTCACTGCAGTTGTTCGGTATTTATCACGCAGCATGTTTCTCCGCTAAAGCAGGGGACCAGACCTGTTGGTCGTCAGTGCGAGAAGCCCTTTATATGACAAGAGGAATGCAGACGCGGATCTATAAACACTGGCATTGCTAACAAGTCTGGGCATTTTCAGGGGCACTTTGAGGAGCGGGCTGCAGACGCAACCCAAACGGATGATGAACAGCAAGTGTTAAGTGTTAGTACAGTCGGGGTGAAGCCACTTAAAGCAGTGTGAGAAGAAAAACTGACACTAAATGCAAAAAAGAGAGAGTGAAAGCGGCCCAGTGCTCATTGTGTGAAAGGTCAACGTATCACACTCATTTCTGAATCAGTGGGTTTTCACTGTGGGTCACATTTTCCGTTGCAGCGACCTAAGACACAAATCCTACGCAGCAACAGTGACTTTATTTGTTTTTAAAGCTGGGGGGAATAAAATCTGTTTACTTCACACAACACTTAAGATGTAATTAGTCAACATAGTTCCAGCTACGCACCGCAGGAGAAACAATTATTTCATGTTTTTTACTACCCCGACGTTACCGGCGTTAAGAGCAAATAAAAAAGGAGCACATTCATTTATTTATTGGACATAACTAAAGGACATTTTTGTAAAGGAAGTATTTTTTTTTAAATAAATAGAGGACAACCAGTGTTCATCTGCACAACAGAAAATTAACATGTTACAATATATCCGTCTCCATAAAAAATATATATATATTTATTTACCCTTAATATTTGTCAAAAGATTATTTTTGAGTATATTTCCAAAAATGTAAATCCATTTCATGTCTGTTCCTGTGAAATCTAAAACAAAATGTGATGACTCATCTTGAACTCGGTGGTTTGAGACATGTAAACACTCATACGTGATTCGATTTGAGTGTCGCGCACGACCACACTTTCCTCAACTGTGGACGGCAGGGAAACGTCTGAAGTCTGAGCCGCGTTTAGAGATCATTCATTTCCCCCCCTCGTCTTCCTCCTCTCGCTCTGACGAGGCAGGTGCTGGAGGTTTTAGGATGTCAACAAGTTTCGACAGGTCAACATCACTGTGGTTGCTCAAGAACGCCCACGGATGAGTGATCCAATAACATCAGTGGGATTTCATTAAAATCCCTTTTCTAATTAAACACCAGCCACATATCAGCTTTCACTGAGAGTTACGTCACGTGACTGCAGCTGCACACGTCCCTGATACTACGTGGCTGTACGGCTTCTTTTGTGAATTCTTGAAAGAACTCCTGGATCCAGACCAAGAACCACAAACGTATAAACTGAGCCTGTTGCAGGTCTGCAAACAGGTTTCGGGAGCTGCATGTGACCTCCTGGTTTTCCACCTGTCTTCACCTGTGACAGAAGAGACATTCTCTAATGTTTACGTCCTCATAGTTCCAGTCCGCATAGTTCCAGTCCGCACTGACGTCGGTATTCAGAGTTGAGTCACATACCGACTATGTTTCGCAACTTTATTGTAACATGTCTGACCTGTGCATGATTAGCTTTATTCCCATGTCAGTTACTCAGACGTTTGTTATTCAGTCTTAATGTATTGCGGAGCTGAACTTAATAAACCACTGAAAAACGGCCACTATTAGTGGGTGGAGTTTTTCAAAATAAAACACAGTAGGGAGAATTATATGTTTTAAGTTTAATTACACCAGTTTTTGGATTTATTTAAGGTTTGACTGTTGTCCTTTTCATATTAGGCAATCAGGTTTTCACTTATATTGAGTCGCCTTGCCAGCTGTGAGCTGTGTGTTTCTGCTGAAGTCCACAGGGAGAGTGTCTGCCCGATGGGGAAACCACTGTGTGTTTCAAAAGAGCTGCATCGAGACCAGCTGTTTGAGAAAAGTAAACACATGACAGAGATGGAGGGGGGGGCAGGAGTTCCTAATTTCTCTGCATTGTTACCCACATCCTGCGTCACCGGACCATTTCTGTTGAAATACAACTGAACAGCGGCAAGAAGTTAACAGAGGTGGAGATCAGAGCACTCGTGGTCTGTGGCAGAAAAACATTTATGCATTTCAACCTGTGAAACGTTTATTTTGTTAAACCGCCGAATGAATCTCTTGGCTTTCCCTGGAAGGAAAATGATTCATGTGAAGCCTGTGACCGGGGTTGTCTTTTCTTACATCTCCATTATTTTATGATCCCCTTTTTTTTTTGTGTGTCCCGACTGCACAGCCTATAACAACGATACAACAATGCAGTTCCTCTATAACTCTGTTTACAGTGTGCGACGGTTTATTATGAATGAGATAAAAATACAGCCAGGACCGCTCTCCAAAGATAAATCAAACAAGAGACTTAAAGTTCCTTCCTCCCTGTCGTTTGTTTTGATTTGTGCTTCTGTTCATTTGTGTAGATGCACGTAAGAGATCGGTAACTCAAAATGAAAGTGCAAAAAACTGCAGCAATGCAGGTATAATTGGAGTTTAAGGTGCCTTAAGGATTAAATTAGTAAATTTGAAATAATGCAAAAAAGGTACTTGCACACATTCCCACCTAAATGTCCTCCCTCTGCTCTCATAGGAACCATCAAGAAGCAATTGTTGCCTTAAATTCACCTGACTGATGTCAGCAATGCAGCTGAGTCGGAAGGCTGTCAGTGAATCAATTCAGCCTTTGTGTCCCCTGACAGGACAAAGTGTGTCAAGTAACATTTCAAACCAGGAGGGAAAATGTTAGTGTGGTTCCTTTTATACCAGCGTCAGACCGCTGCCAAGAGTCAGAGACATAAAGGACCCGGGCCGAGGCTTCCTCCTATCAAGGCAAAACTCAGAATACTGATTATAAACAACCTTCGGCAGGTTATAACATGTGCCAAGATTAATTGCTGCAATGTTTAGCAAAGAGCAGGAGTAGAAAAAGACTTATGGCCGTGTCAAAAGGTCCAAAAGCTCCGAGCTAAGTGTGTTTCAGTCTTGGGCATTAAGTATCATCATGTGATGGATTTAGAGCAATACGAGAAGGATTCGGCGGGTTTCCAGGAAAAGACATCCTCCACAGCAGAGTTCTACCATGTGATAGCGTGCCATGCAATTAGCATTTCCCGTCTGATGAAGGAAACGCCTTAAATGTGGGCTGTGAATGAACTGGCAGAGGATGATGGGACGAACTGGGTCAAATGTCACGATAAGAGTCGACACAAATATCTCAACACGTAACCAGGAGGTCGAGGATATAAACACGGTGTCGCCCACATGTTGAGGGATTTCACAAGAGAATGGGAAACGCAGATCACATCAAGTGCGCACCATGACACCGTACTGCTGTCCATCTAAAGACGTTAAAGCCTTGAATTTAGATACAAATCTGTTTTTTTTATGCAAATCCAGATTCAAAAATCCCAAAAACACTGCAGCTGTTGCACTGCTGTCTGCAGCACACGAAGCGAGGGAGCAGTCGCCATTAAAAATAGAATCAAGTATCATTTGGCTGCCGTTGCTGTTGTCCTCTGTCTGGCGATGTTCTGTGTTGTTACAAAGCCTAATTATTAATGTTGTTTGGCAAACCGTCTCAATGAAGATCGTACGCAGGGACTCTCACAATGATAAATAAAAGAGAGGAATCTGGCGTGTTGCTCGCAGACATTAGGAAATCTGCTGTGTATATCGACTGCTGGGGAATGGCAGTGATGCATGCTTTCACACCCAGCATGGAACGCTGCAAAAATCCTAGATCTGTGAACTACAAACGTCTGTTGACACGTAAATCTGTCAGTTCTCAACATAACACAAAGTCATCCGAGCCAATTGGTGTTCTGTATCAGCATGGCAGGATGCTGCTGCTTCCATATGCTGCCGACCGTCTTTAATATGTGCGGCTGCGTTCAGGTGTTTGCTGCTGCAGGAGAATCATTAGAGATTCTCCTGACTTCATCTTATAAATGAGCGGATTTTCTATCTAATGTTCACACAATGTTACACACAAGTGCTGTTTGAACTAGAAGAGACCCCAACCAAGGTCCACATAATATCTCCTACAGACTGACACACAAAAATAATCTGCCATCCATCAAAAAACAAGAGAAAACCAGCCGGCTGCAACATTCATAATAAAACAAACAGAGTCAAAATAGAAAGTAAAGTTTCTGCTGACTTTGCTGTGGAGGATTTTTCGCCACTTTGCCAGATTTGACCGATCAGATCCTCCAAACAAGCTACATCATTGTCTTAGAAGTAGCCTGGTTGAAGGGGATTCCCTCAGTCCAACATGTAATGGTCCAATAAGGCTCCAGAGAACACGACTCCAGACGTATGTTTGATTAGTGGACTTTAATTGTATGTGTACTTATCTCCTGCATCTTTCAACACTACACTACTACACACAACAAGGAGAAACCAGTCAAAGTGCGTCCAGTTGTAAAAAGATCGACAACAACGAACAATGGAAAGCAATGGAGAGAGCAAAACCTATTTCACCATCTTAAGAAGAAGCAGCAGGTACAAGGAGAGCAAAACACCTCCAGTATTTCATCACAGCATCGTGAATATGTTTGACACGTAGGAAGGAAACAATGAGCCTGTTCTAAGTCTAATCAGTCATCTCAGGTCAGGCTATGCAATAACTTGGCATGTCACGATGATTATTGTCAAATCTTTCAGATCAGGACACGCAGCGTTGTTTTAATCGCTGTACATGCCAAACTTTTGGGGGCGCAAGTGTGTGTTTCTCCCTTGGAAACAGATGTTGCCTCTGCAGCCACCCCACAAGCAAAGACAGAGATAAACCAAAGCATGAATGAATGTGAACATCACCGGTACAAGGAAGCAACAGTGAGCAGACCAGCTCCTTTTGAAGCAGCTTGTTGCTGACAAATCAAACCAGGCCAAAGCAATAACAAACTTCTAGTGTTTTCGTAGCAGCGAACAAGCAACCAAACTCTGTTGTTATTAAAACCGGTTTTTAGGACATGTTGACATTAATGGAGCCCAAAAAAAAAATATCCCTCTGGTCCGTAATTCAGGCAGCAAATCATATCAGGTCCTTCTAAGCAACAATTTTTGTGTAATGTGGTGATGATCTATAATTAATATGCATCCTATTAATCAAACCCATCTTCCATTTGTGACCCAAAGCTCTTTAAATAAATATTCATAAATTCTAAGGCAATAAATGTTTTGATGAATTATTCTTATTGGCTTTTTACTTGCAAAGATTTTAATGCTCTCACTTAATCTACCTGCATTTGTCCCACAGTGGGTTTTAATTTCCACGTGTGTGTGTGTGTGTGTGTGTGTGTGTGTGTGTGTGTGTGTGTTCCCTTTGCCAGTCAGTGAAAGGCCTTCCCA
>CAAKHC010011496.1:2204-22565 GCA_901007825.1 Macroramphosus scolopax
TAATGAAATGTTCGAGGTTGTTGTTCACACACGACCGGATGCAAGAAGAAAAGCACTGGACTCTGCAGCAGGAGGGCACGTGTGTGTGTGTGGATCCGGTTTGCAATCACGGAATACAAATCATTGCCTGATCAGAGTCTGATACCTGTACGACAAGCTCTTATCACCACTAAGAGTTGGTAACGGTCAAGATGCAGCAGCAACGGCCAAATCTGAGTCATTCCTCAAGAGGAGCTTTACAATCAATCAAGTCCTCCTCTTTGTGATTGCGCTCTCTTAATATATCCTCTATTTACCTCTTCTCACAGCCCCCCCGTACACTCCCAGCTATGCAAATATCTCTCCACATGCACTCTTCTTCCTTTCTATTGGAATAAAAATCTTCATTCCTCTTCTTCACCTCCACAAGCTCATCAACTGGCTCCTTTTCTTTTTTTCTTTTTTTTAAGTTGCAGTGGCTTCAAGCCAGCCGCTTCCCTATTCACAAAGGCAGAGAAGGTTATTATCATCCATCTTTTCCTGGAAATGGGATGCCGAGGGAAAGGCTGAACGTGTTATCGGATCTCCGACAAAAGCCCCTGTGCGTTAGGGGTCAGTCGGTGTGTAACGAGGAGGCTGATTCTGCTGATCGGCGACGTAAAAAACAAACAACAAACCTCTTATCTGAGTTTGTCCTCTGTCTTTAGCGCTCGTGCAGTCGTCTAGAGAACACACACACACACTGTGAAGCCCACAAGCCATTTACATTCCATAAATCTGTCCTCTCCTATATATTTCTGCGACCAGCTTTAAGGATGATAGAAAACTGGGATGCAGCCACAGAGTTAAAACCACAACCAGGTGAGTCATATATAAAATATATGTCTTGTCCTCCTCATTTTGTATTTATTTTATTATTTATTTTTTTGTGTATATGTTGCTTCACATCACACACACACACACACACACACCTGTGCCCCTCGCTGAGCATCGCTGCGGCAGCCTGTGCGTAAAGCTTCCTAATGACAGCCAATCAGGGGAACCCAGGCAGCATTTCACATGAAATCATGTATGTGCACCTATAAATAGCTTTTTATCCCACAGCTATGTTCTCACATATCATAAGGCTTCACCAGATTGCAAAATCACATGGCTTCAAACCTGATTAAAAAAAAAAACAACCTCATGGAATTTGAATGGAATCGACTCCTAAACTGTCATCACATGCAGGTTTTTAAACCGCTGGAGTTCCCGCTGTGCACAGAGAACACAGCTTCATTATTCCAACGGCAGATTTCACTGACTTGTTGAATCGTAATTTGTATGTTTATTGCATCCTTTGAAATGTGTTTGCCGGAAGCTAATCAGTTTGTATTAGTGCCAAGCCTGTGACTGGGAGGGAGTCGAGGGAGGAGGAGAGGAGTCGACAGCACAGTGACAGCAGTAAGTATGTGTGTGTGTGAATTAGGACAGCAGTGAGAGAGGATGCTTGTGTTTGTACGAGATGGGAGAGGGAAGCGGGAGAGAGCCGCTGCAGCAGCATGTCTGGTCTGGCCGGCTCTTCTCTTGCACGGTGATGCTGCTGGTTTGGCTCTGTAGTCTCTGGACAGATGTTTTTAGAAGCATGGAGAGCAAAATATAAGAAAGACCGACAGACAATATTTTGATCTATTCAAAACATGTAACACATGTCGTGTTTTACACAGTCACCGAAATAAAATAAAGGATATTAATGTTAATAGGGACTTAATAAGACGTAACATTGTGCAGCGTCGTTAAGACACGCAAACTGCTTCTCTGCTGCAAACACAACACATCCTTAAAGACACTAAAAGATGCAAAAAGCATCGCCCCTGCACACGCACACACACACACACACACACACGCACACCCACACACACCCACACACACACACACACACACACACACACACACTCACACACACACACACATGCACACACACACACACGTGGGCACTCTGCTGTGTAAACAGATGTTGGGCCGATATGGTGGTGTATAAATATGCCAGTGAGTTTTTCTCTCCCATGCAGCATCATTTGCATTTTTAACTTCGCTCTTCTTCTCAACTCGCGACATCCCCAAAAATAACCGGAGACGGACTCGCACAGCTTGCAACTCAGACATGGGGATGTTCTTTTTTTAGACCATTGACGAGTAAAAATGTTTTTTCCCCCAGTCTCTTCTTGCTCTATTTTAAGAGCAGCAGTCTGAAGGACCCCGGTGTTGGACCGCGTCCAACAGCTTGGTCGGGCTTCATTGATGCACACGGAGACGACTCCTGAAGAATGTTGTTGCTTTGGTGACATCTACTGGATGAAGAGGCTGTCTGTCGTCATCCTCGTCGTCTCAGAGGCGTCTCACATTCTCACTTGAAAGATGTAATTCTATAAACAGACAATCTGTGACCCTGCAATGACATGTAGGAGCAGTTCAGGTAGAGACTTGTGATGTGTCATTGACCGTCACAATAAAAGTATATTCACCAAATACAAACACAATACGATGGAATCTCCAGCAGCTCGTTGTTCAATTCCTGGTCAAACACTGTTGTGATGATTCCAGTGAAAATCTCCAGCTCTTATTTTTTATCTTACTTTATTGATTAGGCGTTTATTGCTTTGCTCTGCTGAGTCGAAAGATGTCTGGCAGGGTTCGATCCTGCAGCCGGGAGGATAAACTGCATAATAAAAGATGTTTTTACTACATTTAATCAACGTTTAATGTGGAGACATTAATTCAAAATCAATCAATCCTAGAAATCAGCATTAGTTGTGTCAAGTGTTGTGTCAAGTGCATCAGCTGAGAAGCCAAAGTTACTATTTGTATTAACACTGATGTCTAATTTGAAGTTGCCAATACTTCCTTTGAGTTTGGATTTGACCTTGACCTGCTCCTGTGTTATGGGTGCGGAACAGCAGATGATCATCAAAGCAAAACAAGGATGGGAGTCATTCAATGGAAAAATTATTTTTAATATTCTGAATTTGTTCCAAGATGCTTCGAGGCAACAGGAATACAAAAAGACTTTGACTGGCGGAGCTGAATCTCTTTCTAAGATCAGCGTTCATTCCCAGGCAGCAGCACGAGGCTTCTTATTCGTGTGTCGACGAATGAGGGCGAACAAGGACGTGACATTACAATTATACCAAAGCTAAATAGTCGTAAATACAAATGATATGCTGCTGCTATTTATAAGCACATCAACATCCAAAGATAACCTATTAATGTTTGCAAAGATCCCGTTTCAAGACAAGACAGTAAGTGATGCAGTGAGTGAAACAATCGTGATGGTGGGAATATAAAGCACCAGGCCCAGACTGAGTGTATGTTGTTTATTTGATCTTCCTCGCAGTGAGCCTCATTAAAACTCACTTTCCAATTTATTGAGTGAACTAATGAATAAATCCTCCCCTGATGAGGATTTGAATGCTCAGTTCAAGAGAGCTGGTTGATTCATCTAAATGATCATTTAGGAGGTTTAAATTTGAATAATTGTTGTTGAACTGTACTGAGAAGGGGTCCTAATATCTTATCAACTCGTAGTCATATGAATGGGATTCATCACAACACAAATTGAAGCCTACAGACTTAAAAACATCTCAGATTCAATGAAAACTGAACATTATAATGAAGGGATCACTACATTACTTTGATCTACGTGTACCTAATAAACTGGCAAGTGTGTGTAGATTTGGTATGTTTAACTATATTTTCTCTGCCCTGCAGTGAACGGCCGTCCTGCTTTGTGATTGCAAGTTATTATAAGAACATCAGCAAGACACAAAATCATTTTGTTCCAAAAAAAATGAATTAAAGGAACAAAACACCCTTTTTGATATTCTCAGTTATAAAAATATATATATATATATTTAGAGTAGGAGGAGTAGAAAATGTTTAAAACATTTAAAAAGTGGATCATTCTGAACTTTAAGTTGTTATTCTTTCTAAAATATCCTGCAGCTGGGATCAGTGACTGCACAGGAGTTAATGGACTTTCATCTGAGGTGATGGCATGTGGTGTAGAAGTGTTCTAACACAAGTGTGTCGTATGCATGTGCTGTGTTCACTCAATGGTTGAACAGGCCACCTTGAGTTTTGTTTGCAAATGATAAAGTCAAACTACTTATATGAGCATGATTGTCCACAGAGCAGCAGGAAACAAGAGGGGATTTTTTCCTCCCATGTTGCCATATTAAAATCAGCCACTAGAGGAGGTAGGAGACAAGCACAAGCCTCAGAGAGAGTCACATGTGCTGTCATGTCGAAGTAACATGCTCAACCACAAGCAGCACCAATCACTGTCACAGGGGTGAACGACTAACAACAGGAAAACAGACTCTCGGTGCCAACCCTGCAGACTGAGAGTGCGTTGGATGTCCACCACATAATGTCACACCCCTCCAGTCAGAAGCACAAACACACTTCACGAGGGACTCCGAGCCCCTCCTGCCAATCTGCGCTTCATTAGGCTGATTGCTCGCCTGTGTAAGCGCCTGGCCTGGCCGGCCTCTACGCCTTGTTCTGATTAAAGGGGAACCTCATAAATATGCTGCTGCCTATAAACAATTTCCTGGTCACATCAAAGTCACGCGGAAGTTGTGCGTCGCTTTCAAAAGTGCAAAACAAAGCACAGGCACCTCTCTGGCTGCAGACTCGGCTAATTCAAACCTCAGTCAGCAGAGGTCATTAGTAAGTTTAACAAGGCGGGAAATACCTGAGGAAGATAGGAGCTTTAACAAATGCACGAACTTCCCCAACAAGCTGAATTTATAACATGTGAGCAAAGTGATATTGTAGTTTGTAAATCAACATTTTATTATTTATTTTCCAATTAAATAACTGTTGCAGTCGGTGATAAATTTAGAGATAAATTTACAGGTTGCAGACAAAGTTCAGATTGTTCTCGCTAATTGACAACCCGACTGCTATTTAGGTGATAAATGATGTGAGTTCTCACGCCGCTGTCATAAAGGCCACGTACAGATAATGAGAAACAGAGCGACGACAGGGTTTAGAAACTTTGAAAAATAGACTGAAAAGTTTAGCGAGCGCGGTTTAGGGAAGCTGAACGGGAAGTATCTGCGACGCAGGATAATTTATGGGTATCCTTTATGGTTTGTCAAACATTGCCTTGAACTGACCACTGCCTGATGGGAAGCACGTTAGCACGCTCATGCACAGGGACCAGCTGTATCTGCACATAACAGCTGGTTTCACTGCTATGATCCTGAAGGAATGTATCCGCACATGTTGACATATGGCTTTTTCTTTTTTTTATTTATTTATTTATTTTTACACATAAAATGAAACTTTTTTCATCTTGAAAAAAAAAAAAGTCTGAAAAGATTCATTTGAAATCTGTGAGAAAAAAAAAAAAAATATATATATATATATATAAACTGCATAGCATTAAGTTGGACCCTGTCAAAGGGACGTTCAAGAAGAACAAGGAGTTTTGTAAGAACTTTGTACCGTCATGGCACAGATCTTCATAAATACACAACACGAGGCATTCGTACATCCCCACCATCATATTCGAAAAGAGAATAAATATGCTGAGGCTCTTCAAAACGTGTGAAAAGAAAATGTTCCAAACCTTTCGTTTTGCCTTGAAGGCAGCACATACCTGAATCTGAGCGTTTCTCAAGGCAAGCACTTTTTGTCGAATGCAAATCGGAGGAATGCTGTTAAAGTGATGTTTTATTTGGCGTGAGCTGCTGAAACACTCATACATTCACACAATTGTACAAAGCATCGTTATATAAAGGCCCTTTTTTTTTCTTCGACTGGAGGCACTGGCGGCTATCAGATGAGGAGAAAAGGCTTGAGTGGAAGTTCAGTTGTCGTCTGTGTTGTCGAGTCCCGTGCGAGTCCCTGCCCAGCTGGATTATTGCAGAAGTAAACATGAGAATATAAACAGCTGGACGGTGACACCCCTCCTCATCGAGACAAGTCGTGTCAACAAGCAGTTCAAGGGGGCGAAAGGACATTAAGAGTTTTTTAATCCTCACTGTGGGGAAGAAAATTCCTTGTGCAGTAGATATAAACGGGTTTTTTAAAAAGTCAGTCAATCATCCTCTTTGTCCTTTTTGGGAATAATATTTCCATCTTTATGAGAAGTGGTACATGCTATAGCCCAGAGGAGCAGCGTACAGTCCTAAAGGGGAAATGGGCAGCATGGGTCTGTGGTGCTGGTGATAGGCCGAGTACGACTGTCCGTATAGTGACATGGCGCCCAGTGACAGTGGTATCGTAAAGCCGGGGTGTAAAGCGGAGGCGGCTGCCACTGCTGCCGTCTTGGCGTCAGCAGCCATCTTTAGCTTCTCCATCTCGGCCTCCTGGAGTCTCTTGGCTTTCGCCCGGCGATTCTGGAACCAGATCTTCACCTGGGTCTCCGTCAGGTTCAAGGAGGAGGAGAACTCGGCCCGCTCGGCGATGGACAGGTACTGCTTCTGACGGAATTTCCTCTCCAGGGCCAGGAGCTGGGACGTGGTGAAGGGAGTGCGGGGTTTTCGGTTGGTCTTGTGTTTCCTCAACTGGCAGGAAGGATTGAGGTGACCTGGGAGACAAAACAAGGAAAAATCAGCCATGTCAGAAGAGATTTGACTTTAATTCAGGGCCGTATGTAGTGGGGGCCACCACACACCACGCCCCCCCTGGATATCTCAATATGACAATAAATGAAACCTGCTATGCTAGGCGACCCTGCACAGCTGTTAGACAAAATTTAATAACAATGAAAACATAAAATGAATCAACTATTACGAACGTATTCAACCACTGTTGAACCCTTATGTCCCAATGCATTTCGGGATGCTGGGCCCCCCAATGTTGACAGCATAGCTACGGCCCTGTCTTTACTTAATATTGTACTTATTCATCGCTGATCAGTTGACTATTGCTAAATTTAATTAAATTAGAAATGCATGAATAAGATGATGTGATGTGCAAGGAAGAAGTAATGTTAGAAGGGTGGTGAACCCAAATATATTGAGTATTGTAACTAACTGGATCACTTTACCTCCTGGGATTAACCGACTTTCTTAGAACAACACAGTTCATTGCAGCAGAATAAACAATATTAAGCGTGTCTATTTAATCCATACTTGTTTGAACGTTTGATATTACTGAGACTGGTCGGTGTGTTATCATTAAGATGCTGTTCAGGGGATAAACTTACGAGGCTGAGAAGAAAAGGCGCTGGTAGTGACCCAGGGTGCGCAGTCCTCTGACTCTGATGTCTCGGATTTTACCGGCGATGAAGGCGCAGCCATTAAATTCTTTCGGCTCTCCATGGGAGGACTGCACGCCTCTCGGAGCAGATACAGAGAGCTCAGCGCGGACACCGATCCGCCCTCCGGTTTGCACCGAGCGGACCCTCCGCCGCTGCTCCTCCCGGACATGATCGCCTCCACGCTGAACGGGTGATGCCTGTGCGCCACCGGGGATGTCTTCTCCACCAGCGTCCCCTCCGCCGAGTCCCCTCGGCTACTACTGTACTCGTCGGGCGAACTGCACCCGTGGTCCCTGAACGTCTCCTGAGAAGCCATCTCTCCTCCAGCAGGTCTCCTCCGACAGGCAGGTAAACTCCGGGCGGACGCAGCAGTCAGAGGCCAGCAAGGTGAGATTCGCTCCGGCGAGTTCAGTGTTATTGTGGAGCTGTCAAGTTGTGTGCAGGCGTATGTAGACGCATCACGTTGACACGACTCAGCTCCGACCAATCACCGCCGCTCAAGATGTTTACGATGCTGCCTTCAGGGTCAGCCGGAACAGAGGCCGCTTGTTTTGGTGTGAGGAACCCACTGCAAATTATCCTTCAAACTATTATTATTATGATGATTATTATGATAATGATGATTATTATCATTACTATTATTCATATTAGTAGTGTTATTATTGTTATTCGTTTTGTAATTAGAGTTGTAATATATATTTTTCTTCTTTTAGGATGGTTGTGGTAAGACCAGGGACAGGTGTGGTTTGAAACGGCTGTAACAACTTGAATTCCTGCAATGAGAAACAACAAAGAGGCTAGATGTGCCACTCTGCACCTGCTCAGGTAGATTGTCCTTACAACAGAGGCGCCTCTCATGTGAAACTCAGAGAAGGTTACTTGCAAAAGTATATTTTTTTAGGGGTTTTGGATGCTGTCCTGAGATGAAATGGAGAAATAACCAACATGTTGCAAGCTAGCAGAAGCTGGAGGAGAAGATACCCGAATGTTAATGTGTGTCACATCATTTTCATAAAGGATTCTACGGTTTACAGGGATATGTGGAGCACTTGAATGCAGCATAGGTCCCCAATACAGTTGTTCCATCAGGTTCATTTCCAGTTAAATTGCATTGCTATTTAATTAATTGAAAATTAGGAGAAAGTTAAATAAGAAGATGGGTGATAGATTAAGTGTTTCAAGGTCTGTTGCTAAGTTTTGTTTTACGGAAAATCAGGACATCCTTGGATTATTAGACAACAGAGGTTGCCCTCATGTTGCCTTTTTGGTTTGAAGAATTCCTTGACAAAGACTGTCCCACAGCATTATCACATGTTACACTTCGGTAATGGATTGCCTCTAACTCTAACCTCATGAGACTACATGTGTAAACATGGGCCCCATGCGGATAATTATGGAGAATTAAACACTGATGAGACACTGATCCTTTTCTTCGTTTTCCCTCTGATTTATCTGTTGTTCCTTTTAATGGGACTTTCCATTATAACAAACATGAAGTTGTGTGCTCTGTCAGACCGGCGCTAAAGCAGGGTGTCACTTGAAGTACGTAAATTGCCTAACCAAAATTTTTGATTTAGGGTTTGATTTCCTTCGTCTGGTCCAGCTGTTGTCTGCGATGCGGCTGCACACAGACCCAGCTGAGAGATTCTCATGTCTGTCCGTGTCTGCAGTGGGCTCATTCATCCGCCCGTCCTATGATTAAGTATCATTCTCCACACACATTAGTCATGAAGCAACTCATTGTGGATCTAATGAAGTAACTCATTGATATTTTCCCATGACGGTTTCATGTTTGTCAGATGAAAGATGGAGAACGTCACACATGTTCAAGCAGTTTATCGGAAGAAACAGTCCTTTGATGATGGGCAAAGTATTTTAAACAGACAGGCTGTTTCACTGCGGATTTATTTTTTTTTATTGCACATATTTTAAAGGCCTGGCCGTTGCTAATTGGAACTGTTGAATGATAATTAATCACTTGTTCTGCATTCTTTACCTTTTTATGTCTAAGTAGAGTACAGTTCATACACAGGATTGGTACATCCGAACTGTTACGGCCTCCGTCCACTCACAAAAAAGTATTTAGTTTTTTCTCCAAACTTGAGAACTTGATTTTCTGTGGCATGTTTGTCCTTTGTAATATAAGTTAAGGATCTCATACACTGCATGTTTTATAACATCTGAGGATGAGAATACTCCATTCATTACATTTTTAGGTGTAGCCAGCAGGCCTGAGCAACTTGGCTACGTCAGGCTGTGGAGCCGGACTCAGGCTGCCACTGCTGCCTTATTAAAGTGGGGTTATTTCACAGACAATCAGGGGTTTGTGAAGGCGCCAGTGAGCGGCCAGATGAAAGGACTGACTCCTCAGGGGAGAAACTGTTGCCTTTTTTTTTTTCAGCTCTGTTTAGGATCCCCACCTCCATCCTCCTCCGCCCACTCCACCTCTCGCTCTCTTTCTCTCTGGCCGTGCCCGCTCGCCCCCACAGGCACCTTGTCAGTCATTATTCACAGAACTCGTTCTTGGCCGAGTGTCAGTGGCATGTTTCCTCCTCTTCTCCTCTGCACGGATGAAATGTTGTCGTTCACCTGAATGTTGTCACTGCTGCTGCTCGACCGTGAAACAAAGAACTGCCACAGAGAAATATGAGGCCAAGGAAAAGCTGAATTTGGCTGCAGTAGAACAGAGTAGGAATAAAAGAGTCAGCGTGAGGCTGGAAGGAGGTTGCAAGCTGAGTAACAAGCTGTGGCTGCAGCAAACCGGGGCTGTGCAGCAGCAGTTACTTCCCCAAAGTAACTCACAAAGATAGACGATTTTTACCTCTGTGTGCTGTTGTTGTTCTTTCAATGATGTTGCGATAGTCAACTAAAACTGCTCCTTAGCACTCTGTTGTTTATGTAACACTACTGTCTTCTTCTTCCTATTATTATAGATACATTATAGATCATGTCCAATAAATATCATCGTCGGGGTCTGTATCAACGGTTCGGCGGCCGCACCGGACGTTCCGCCCAGACATCCGTACAAAGAGGCCCCTCTGTTGTCGTCATGGAAAATTAAAGGTGAATTACATGTTAAATATATGTAAGACTAGCTAATAACTTAACCACCAGCTTTGTGATGATGACGCTCGAGAGGAAACAAAGAACAGAAACACTGAACGAAGAGGAGGGCCGTGAACGAGAGGGGTGATCCCCCGGGTGCAGCAGAAATTACCCACATGTACCACTTCCTTTTTTCCGTGATATAATTTAAAGGCTGATAATAGCGAAAGCAATTTGTCCGAACATGTTTGCCTGTGTACGTGTGTGTGTGTGTGTGTTTGTGCCCTGTGTGGATCTCTGTGCTGCACTTGCGTGTGTGTGTGTGTGTGTGATGGAGGCGCTTGAGAGGCCTGTGGGTCGGGCACACCTCAGAGCATTGTAATTACAGCAGAAGCTTTGAAGTGGTGGAATGTTTGGTTGGGATAATCAGCAGGCTGTGCTGCACTCACACACTATTTACATTCCCATTAAGACACTCATTCATGCCTCCACACCAGCCAATTTGACTCATACTCACTTGGTGAGAAGTTGAGGGGAAATAGTATGTGAAAATGTAAAACGGGTTGAATCGGGTTAGTGTTTTACTCTACGGAGGTAATAACAACCCAGCATGTCACGTTATATGTGAATGTAATCCATTATTTTACCGTTTTCTGCTTTTAGTCTCCCTCTTTTAACTCTGAACTTCCTCCGTTTAAGCTCTGACATCTGTCAGCTCTAGAATAACACACCACCTGTGTTCATCTTTTCATGCTTCTCTTGACCTTTAAGTGAGTTAAAGCTGCACGGCAGAGTTTTGTGAATGAAAAAACACTGCGCTCACTTCTTCATGATGCTATTTCCCTGACATTAGAAACACTTTTGCTTGGATAAACAAAAACACACTATTCTTCTGGGCCAGACAGGTAACTTGTCAAACCAGTGGGACATGTCTTGAATAACAAACTGACAACAAACCTCGTCTATCACGCTGCACTCACATCCAAATGATCTTAGCGTTCACCACAATCACCCCACCCCGTCTCTCTCTCTCTCTCTCTCTCTGTCACTATCCCCGAGCTTCCCAAGCCCTCAGAACCTCCGCCTGTAATACACCTAAATGACTACCTTGCCTGCTACAATGGCGCCAGCACCAATTAGCTGTTAACACTAGAGACAGATCTATTCAGGAGCCGGAGAATGAGGCCTCCTGTAACCTGAAAGATTGATGCCCATTTTGCTAATGGCAAGAGAAGGAGGCAATCTGTTGCCTGAGTCAGCCCGGAGCTAAGTTACAGGACAGTCAGCTGATTATTGTGAGCCTGCAGGGGGAGGGGGGGAGGGAGGGAGGGAGGGGTGGTGGGGTTCCTGAGAAAAACTAATGGAGTATAAGTGACGGTTGGGGTTGAGGATTACATCACACATCACAGATATACAATGAAGTGATAAAGGGTGTTTTAAGTCACTGCGTTCATAAGAAATATATAAACTTTATCCCTTTTTAAATAATGACAAAGGAACATTCCGCGCACTTTCAATTAATTTACACGTTAAAAAAGGCAGTCAAAGTGTCGGAAGGTAATTGAAGCAGTTCATACAATAATACGGAACAATAACACAACGCCTTCGTTTCATATATTTCATTCAACACCTTGTCATGAATAAGCAGTTCCAGCTGGTGGAGGTA
Organism: Macroramphosus scolopax; assembly: GCA_901007825.1. NCBI lineage: Eukaryota > Metazoa > Chordata > Actinopteri > Syngnathiformes > Centriscidae > Macroramphosus > Macroramphosus scolopax. Next base: position 14,150 of record CAAKHC010011496.1, read on the forward strand.
GTTCCCTGAGAGCGTGCACGTTTGCACAATGCGATGCAGAGTAACGCACAAAACAATAGTTGCATGGTGCCACAAACATGCAGAGAAATTTGCTTTGTGCCGAAAGGAATGTACTTGTGCCTGTCTCGATACACAATATGAAACAAACGCTTCCTTTGTGTGTGATAATTGCTTTGGCAATCTCCGACTATAATTATATTTTTGAAGCCGTTCTGTGCTCTGTGACGAATGCTTGAACACTGCGCAGCGCCTGCTCTCATCCTCTAATGTGGGTTCATAGCTACACGCTCACCAGGACCCGTCATTATCAGGTGTTTCCTTTCAATCCGGGACTAATATATTATACCTTCAAGGCTTCGGGAAAGTTTGGCACCTTAAAATCGTAGCACCTCTTGACCTTCCGTGAGCACCGTAAAACTGGAAATAGATGTGCGTTCTTTCCCTCTACAGGTTTTACGAGCGCTGCATAGCTTTAACACAGTGGTAGATATGCAGATACATGTCTGAATGAATAAAGTATAAAAGTACCCTGCAGTAAATTATAATGTTCAGTTCTTACTGATCTATATGGAAGAGGTGTCAATATTTTAATCGGATTATTTGTATGGGTGCTAACAAGCTGGCCAACGATCACCTGATATCTCATTGTACCTGAAGCGGTGACACAGTCACTGTAGTCCTCCAGTCTTTGCCTTATCTGAGCCTTATAGTCACTAACGAGCCTAAATTCGTAGTTTTGTATACCAAATCATGGCATGGAGGTTGGGTGCCGCTCGTCTAACCACTTGAGGAGATGGACCCGTGCAGCCTGTGGCCCCTGAAGGGCCGGCAGCCCTCTCTGGGACCGGCTGTAGGGTGAACTGTTATCAAGCAGGTCGTGATGAATGAGTCTGCAACTCATAACGATAGATAATGATTTTGATTGTGAAGGCTGAGGAGTTCTACGTGACATTTTCATTCAAAAGGCTGTGAAGATTGATTGTCCAAGGAGTGTTGAATTGAGGGCAATTGGACTAAGACGGGCTTCTTTAAATTTGCCAAGACAAGGAGGGGAATCATTGAAGTTGACAGAAAGCTCCAGCTGATGACGACCGTGGGGCTCCACAGTTGGAAAATTGAAATCAAGTACAGCACAATCTTTCAGTTGATTTGGCATCCGGGCCTTTGAAAATAAACCGTGAAGCGGAAAGTGGTCGACTTATTAGGAGCATCATCAGACTTTTATGACTCAGTGTGTATCACGGGCCTCATGACTTCAGTTTCCGTGTCAAACTCTCCACAGAGGGATGAGGGACTGGCCAGGGGCGATCTATTCCTCACACAATCACATTGATTCTCTTTGACACCCTATATCAGATCCGTTCTGACAGGTAGGATTTATGAGGAAGGCGGCCATGTAAATCACAAAGAGGTTTGTTATTATGTAGAGGCATTTAAATGGTATAATTGGTTTTAAGTGGCGCTGTAAGGGCAAGTGTTTGTGTGTGCGTGCGTGAGCGTCGCATGTGATCGTGTGAACATGCTTGGTATTCTGAGAAGTTCCTCAATGATTGGGGAAATCCACCTTCCACACCACAGACAACTTAAACCACAAAAACAAATCTCCATTAAAGAAATGTTTTGTCTCGTCGCACCAAATACCATTTCACGGTAGAAAAAGCCACAACTTTCCCAGCTATTATTGCTGCATTACACGCACCCTTCGGGTTATATGGGAGTGAAATGTGATTACACGCAGAAAACCGAAGTGACAGAAATATCTGTGCCACAAGGACGAGGAGTCTTCCGAGAAATGTGACTGGATGGATTTTCTAAATGTCTGTTTATCCTTCGGTTTGTATAATGGCATATATTGTATTCACCCTAAAACTTGTGTATTATATCACCAAACCGACAAGTCAGTGTTATTTATATAGCCCATAATTACAAATTATAATCTGTATAGTGTGAGACACCCTCTGTCCTAAGATCCTCGACAGTCTCGCTGAAACGTAAGTACTAACGTTGTCATCATTTTACAGTTGACAAAGGGAGTAGCAGGCATGGCGTTAGCAATGACACAAATCTGCATAGCTTCAGTTAAACCCCTCAAGCGTTACAGTATTTTTTTAATCTTTAAATAAACAAAGATCATGTCAACGTTAATCACCAGGGCCCAAAGGAGAGGAGGGGTATGTAAGATGAGTGAAAGAGAGAAACCAGAGGAGTTTATAGATGCTAGCTTCCGCAACAGCCACCGTTAGCTCCCCTGTTAGCTGCACGCACTACTTACTCTGATGTCAAGCTAAACAGGCTGGCGCTTCATATTTTACACTCCAAACCAATAGGGGGCAACATATCACCAAGTTAAGGCCCGACTCTATTGAAGGAAAGAAGGAAATGCTAACTTCCTTTGAAGGAGCCAGAGGTTTACAACTCTCACTTTACTAGTCGATTTTTGGAAGTGACATGGAGTAAAATTAGCTATCCTCTGTCGAGGGGCTGATGTGGGACACTACTTGCTACATGCGTCTTTCCATTTTTGCTGTAGCTGCTGGGTGAAGAGCTCTGGAGAGAGAAATAGTTAGCTCAATGACTCACTGTCTATGGCTTTCGGCTAGTTGGTTAGCTCCTGTGCAAATTATCATTATCATTATCACTTATAATGTTAATCTAAGATCAGGAAAATGTACTATTTGCTTAGCCTTAGATACTGCTCTCACTATTTCTTTTAATGTTCTTTACTGAGATTAAAGTTCCAGTAAAATCAGTAAATGCAGCTCTGCCGTTAGCGTGTAGCGAGACCCTCTTTTATAGAATCATAAAGAACAAAGCACCTAACAGAATAAACAAATAAACCTTTGGCAAAACACGGAAAGGGAACATCAAAGTTGTTGATAACAGTTTTATAAGGTCAGCAGATAGGAGGGGACGGACTGACTCATTGGTTAGCCGGCTATTGGGTTTAACATGAAAGATGTCTCGCTGGCCGGATGAGAGGAAGACTGAAATAGTTCTGGGCTCACAGGCTAAATGAACTGCTGATTATCTGAATCAATAGGAGGCTCAGAGATTGTCGGATAGTCTGGCTAGCCTGCTGCCTGCGGGACTGTAGAGACATAAAGCGAGATGCAATCCAAATTATGACCTGACACCTCAGCGGATCAGGGTTGCTTCAGTTCATGCAATCCATCCGGGTTGCATGTGTGTTGTGGGGGACTCAGGACTCAGACTCACTGCTGTTTAATGAGGGAAAGACACCAGATATGATCGGGAGTCCAGGATACACATCCACACTGATCTCTGACCCTGGAGAGCAGGAGCTGCCACCGGGGTCCTTTGCGGTGACCCCTTCTTCACCCAAGGTCACAAACCTCTGCACGCGGCCTTTGAAATGGAACAACAGGGGCTTGCTGCTCGACTGATGGGCAGCTGGGCAAATACTTAGACACAAGTTCAATTTATCTGCCTCACTTTACAGCCAGGAGAAGAAGGCCGACAGAGAAAGTAGATTAACGAAAACTGTAAATAATGGCGGGAGGTTGACGTCCTCACTTTGACCCCTCACAGAGTGAAAGTGGAATTGGCATACTGAGTATGTACTTACTTTTATAATTTCAGTCATTATTACTCTGCTTTGGGAAGAGGCTTACTGGGTAGAACGTCTTGGATCAAACAGATACTTAAAAGAAATGAGTCACATATAGTGATGAACCCACAGAGACACTGGAAAGTAGGTGGAGACGGAATACAGAACTAAAGTGTTGTTGGATTTTACAATATGATCTAACAAATTGGGGGCAGCTGTGCGCTCAGGAAGTGTGTCCCCTAGTGATCAAAAGGTTCCTGGTTCGATCCCCATCTCCTCCAGAGGCTGTGACCTCGAGCCACAGACCTAACTTTGAATTGCTCCTCATGCGTTCACCATCAGGGTGTGGGAATGTGTTTGGTGTGAAAGTGAATGGGTGATGACCGTTAAGGGATAAAGGTGACACATAAATACAGCCCATTAGACATATTAGATAACATGTTGCTCCATGTCTACTGAACCCGATGCAAATCCAAATGCAACGGTCTGAACATGATCATATGTCCTGCAGCCTGGAGGACAAAACAACCTGGAGATTGGCGTCCAAACAGCTTTAATGACACCAACAATATTCGTCATCCCGACATTCAAAGCGTATTTGTACCTAAACCTAACCAGACATGAACCGTAGCATTGACACATCGTAAAAAAAAAATTGTTTTCAAGAGTGAATTCTGTTCCAACATGCTCTGTTGTCAAAATGTTGAGGTTATAAGCATCCGCGGTTCGCAGGGACGTAAAATACCGACGTTCTGTTGTGGCGACTGGGCTGCCCTCCGAGGCCTTTTAAGTTGGGCTGTGTGCTGATCTGTAGATAATTGTTGACTGTAATACAAGCCAGGAAATTGGATGATTGGCTCCAGATGAAGTGAGAGGGAGCGAGCTCGTAAGACACCAACGGCCGAACAGAGAGAGGAGCTGTTGTATAGAAATATTGATTGTGCAGTTGTATTAGTGCAATTTGAGTTCATTCATGTTTATTAAACATCTCTGCAAAGCCAATAGCAAAAAAAATCAGCCTTCTGTTCTTAATTGCCCTTTAATATGCTGGTGTTTGTGCTGCACTTCGGTTTATTTCTAACTAATTGAACGACAATTGCACATGATTCAGTAGTACTTGAGAAGCACTTAAACTCTATTTACTTCTAATTTCCCCTGTGGCTGTTTCAGTACAATGGCAACATCTGCCAGCTTTACCCAGAGTTTGGAGAAGTGAGTGACACTGTTTGCCTTTGGAGTAATGGCTGTCATTACGGTGAATTGCTACTCTACCCAAACACAAGTGATTCTCTAAAACCACCCCACAGCGCTCTGTCTCTATCTTACTCTGTGATGCGGGTGCCTTGTTACAATCAATTAAGCTGATTACAAGCACTATCTTCACCACTTCAAAGGGGGGCCATTACAGCGGGTCAGACTAACTGTCTCTTTACTGCGCTGCCCTGTTGTTTGCACTTGAGTAAGAACTCTAAGATACAGCAGGTTTTTAACATTTTTAAGGGCTAAAACTCTGTTGATGCAGAGAAGAAAGGAACATCTAACCATGCAGGAGTCCATTTTCTTCATGCTGATTAAAGGATAAATGACATGTAATGAGCTTAGGACAACTGGTGTAACCTCTTTTTATGTCAGGTCAGACGACAAGTCAAACAATAAATGGAGGGACATGCAGAGAGGGAGCGAGACACCAAGTCTAGACAGCGCATTTAGGGACCCTCCCTGATTGCTTTGTTCTGTGCCATGTCTACAGGTAATTACCTCAACAAAGTACTGGGAGCCCTGTCAAATCTTAGGCAAGCGAGAGTTGAAATGGACGAAAAAGTAAATGACTTGAAAAAAAAAAAAAAAGGGATAAATGAATGTTCCCGTGAACATGTGTGTGCCAACGAGCTGTCATGCATTGATGCGTGTCAGGGCGTGAAGCCTATCGAAGAGACCCTCTTTCTAAAAATATCCACGGCAGCGTGTCACCATGAAAACAAGCAGAAATAAGCCGATTATGTGTGAACACATGCTTTCATAAAAATTCACAGTTGGCTTGTGGAGTTCATAGTCTGATTTCGAGGGACGGATGGCGTAATGTATCAATTACATTGACAATTGTGTGCTTGTAGCGGCGAAATTCCTCCAAATAAGTCACAACGCAAGAGGAAGAAGACACATGCACGGAGGGAATAAACATACCAAAGAAAGATTATGACGATAGATAACCAGAACTGCAATATTACAATATGCTTCAATCCATAGTTTGGAGTACTTAGAGCAGCAGTTCTAAACATAGAGTATATTAATACTATTTAAATTGGTACCGTAAAATGCAGGTAATACGACTCAATTACTATTTTGTGCTTTGGGGATTTAGACTAATGATAAGTTGCCATTTGAAAGATAAATTAACGACATGTTCACTTGACTTAAAAGCCCTTTAATTATCGTAATACCTCACATCACTCAAACAATTGTAATATCTTTGGAACATAATTGGGTGGTGTTCTGCGGCGGAGAGCTCCACTTATGTAATATGTGCTTTTGTCACATAATAATTGGTGCACTAATATAATGCCAGTCAGGTGTCAGAACAATGCATCATTAGCAAGGCTCGAGAAATATCTTTGCCTAATCGTTCCCACAATAAAAGAAAAAGAAAAGGAAACATAGTGAAACTTCATGGTAAATCTGCGCAAATATAAGTTATTGATTTTAGGTGAAATTTGCATCTTGGCCGCTGTTCCATTCTAATCTCTCTCTGGAGTTCTTCATCTGTCAATAGTGAGTCACTGCAGGATAAAGCAGCTGCAGATGCACCTCAAGGTGTCTCTTTCTACGGAGCTCCTCACAAACATGGGAAGAGACATGACAGCGGCTGCATTCCATTACGTCGCAGTGCGAAAGCTTGCAACAGTCTGTGAGTGTTGGAATGTCAAAAGAATTGAGTTAGCATTTCTTCTTTCTTACAATAAATAAGGTTGTACACCCTGCCTTTCTGGTGGTATGTTGCCCCCTGTTGGTTTGGAGTGTAACATACTTATTTGGGAACCACATTACACCTTTAAAGGGCCCATATTATGAAACAAAATCCCTTTTGCTATGATTTGGGGTGTTATCTTCTGTCTCTGGTGCCTCCACACGCAAAAAAACGTTGAAAAAGACTATCCATGCAATTTCTGAATGTATTCTGCCTTCAGTCTCCGTAAGCAAAAAACTATTGTGTGCGCTAACCACTTCAAGATTGACTGTTTCTCCAACTTTGGTCCGTACGCATGATTAACCTGGAGACTTCCTTTAAACAAGGGCGCACTTCCAACTTTGCGTGGAATACCTGCAGACGAGGGACATAAGTATACAATTTCTTGTAGATTAGCGTGAACTTGTGTGAGTTGTAGCAGTGTTTTGTCATTGAGAGGGAAGTGGCTAACCGCTAGCGCTAGCTTGTAGTTAGTTTGCAGTCAGCGTGCTTTCTCCTGCAAAGTCATTGACCAGCTACGGGAACTTTCTAAAGTCTACACCCAGGATTCTAAAGCGGAGCACTCTCCCCGTTACCATGGTAATAGTTAATGAGTAGGGCGTTGACAAATGAGCAGCAGCTCATGAATATGTAATGAGCAGCAGAAACAGCACACTCTGAAAGGGACTGAAACAGAGGGTAATAGAAGTTGGCAAGAAAGCTGTTTCGAGCAAACAACTTCAGAAACATTTCCTGGAACTCATAGACCCATTTTAACTTGTTGAAAAAAAGTCATAATATGGGCACTTTAAACAATGAGTGATGCTTATTACCTCTCCCAAGGAGGTTGTATTCAGAGGTCTGTAGTCCGCATGGTTACGATGAAACAACCGGGCTGATTTTCCTTAAACCTGACGGAGAGGTGCAGCAGGGGCAAACTAAGAATCCATTTGCGGTCCCGTCTAGTTAACATGTTCAAAAGTTACTTTTACGTGAAGCTTGGCAGAGGTCTGTGTTCATCAAGTACACTTCCAGTCAATTATCAGGGCTCTCAACTAACCCAACATTTCCTGTGGCAGCCTCTCTTTGGAGTTAATTATATGTTGGCGCCATGAGGGCTTGAGATGCAACAAGGTCATTATAAAGACTGCAGCATCCGACTCGCTGTATCGATAGAAGTGATTTCTGCCTTTTCATTATCGTCCAACTTAAACCGAAGCACTCGGAGTTGCTTGTGATAGATGATCACAGGATTCTTCCCTTCACAATGCCTTTAAGTTGTGTCGCCTCGCTTGCACACGACGACACACTCGTTTGCCTACTCACTGATCAAACAAGGATAATTAAGTGTAGAAGAAATGTTTGCACTTTAATCCTCTTTTGTTGAATTTGAAAAGATCTTGTCATTCGCATGTAAGCCAATTATGACTCTGTACATATCAGGCCTGTAAATCCGATAATTAGAATAACTGACTGCTGAAGAGCGTCACTGTTCTGTATCTCTACTGTAATTTATCAGTTGAGTTGAATTTGCATCGTGGCTTGGTTAAACACTTGCGACTGGCTGTTCGGGACTCAAAGGCATTGTTTCAGTGTATCATAGCATCCAGTAGCCTGCAGGTTCAAGAAGCTGACAGGACGTTGTTAGCTTAATCCTTAAGCTTAAAATTTAGGGATTAAGTTTTTATGGGGAGGGTCAAAGAGTAACCCTCCTTTTTTTTTCATGTTACCTTTTTGCAGCCTTGAACAAGGCCTTTATTGTCTGTTTATGTTTGGCCTGCAGAACTGCTAAAACTGCAGATATTTCCTGTATTAAAATAAATAAAATCCTGTATGTAAGTCCAGTGACTCCCTCGCTTTTACCCCCCCCCCCCCCCCCCCCCCCATCCGTGCCCCTTTCACAC
>CAAKHC010011497.1:5785-22553 GCA_901007825.1 Macroramphosus scolopax
TGTAGTTTAATTACTGTGGCTGACCTGACGAGTTCTTCTACAACTGGATGATCACTTAAGTCTTTTCAACTTCTCAACAAGCCGACGTATTTTTTTTGGGTGTCCCTCAGGATCTGATCAGCCTCGGGGAAAGCACTTTTTTTTCCCACAATGCACCAGCATCTGACACTTTCCTGCTTCTTTACAGATCGACCGACCTGAGCACCGGGTTCATTGATGCTATATTTAAGTTGCCTTACTTAAAGCGATGTCAAATGTATATTTTGTAAGAAAACACTATGCAACAGGAGGATATTTTTAGGGTGTAATTAAGTTTTGCATATTTTCACAGTGGGAAGGGGTATTTAAGCTTTTTCAACACTTTTTATTGCCATATTTGTTTTTCTCTGTGAGGTTATAGCGGATGAGGTTGAGTCTTTCTAGTTGTGATGGTTTGTCGGCACCATGCAGCGTGTGTAGGGTGTTTTAAATAAGTTGTAAGTCTGAAATATCACTGTCGGGGGAAATCCATCTCAGATTGTCACTGTTATCGAGGACAACCTGTTTTTAAATTGATTTATTTTAGTCCAGGTTGTGAGTTTGTTCAAATTAAATCAATCAAGAAATATATTTTGCTCATAAATACTTTGAAATTGGTGCCTACAGATAGATGGATGTCACATTATTGCCTGATTTATTTGTGTACAGGAGCAATTTTATAGTTGACTATTACAATTTATAGTGAAAAGTTATTCTTACTTGAAGCAGACGTTTGTTTTGTCCCTGTTATTTCTGTACAAATCAATCAGGATCCCTAATCAATAGAAGGATCCAGTCTTCTGTGGACGGTCGACTTAGGAAGTTTGTATAGAGATCATAGTCAGGGTCGAAACATCAATAACTGGTTTCTCTGATTTATTTCTGTCGCTTAAAGAGTCAAACTGTCAGATAACGGCCGGCTTTGAGGGGATCTAACAGAGTAAATGCACTTTTGTCGAAGCAAACTATCAGGAGATTTAACACAAAGCGGAGATGAAGAGACGTCTGCACATCTGACGGGCTCTGAAAACATGATACGTTCAGCTAATATGATTAAGAAATGAGCACGTCCTTTACAATCCATTCTGTTTCTACTTATAAAAGGCAATAAATGATGAGTCGGCTCTTTGTGTGACTTAAAAGATGGCTAGAAATATATATTTGTATGTGTGTAGAGATGTTGAATCAGTCGCTCCCGCTGGCAAAAGAATGTCGCAGAGCACTTTTATCATCATATTGGAGCACACATGCTCTCTGCGGTGAGTCAGGCTGGGACCAACCTTCAACCAGGACTGGTTTGGTCTGTCAACACACCCGGAACAGTTTCAGTGGGTCCTTGATCCTTCCTGAAACTTTCTGTCTGAGATATGATCAGGTGGCAGTTCGTTGCTGGTCTGTGAAACAAGAAGACTTCGACTCTTTGAATAAAGACAACTTCTGGTTAACAAAGTTCACTTCATGTATTGATTTTTTTTATTGTATTTTTTACCCGATCCCGTAAATAGAGTTTACAAAGGAGACACCCTGCTGCTCTGCCCAACAGTTGATCATTAATATCAACCAACGTATGTTTAATAAGACACAGACAAGTGTTATAAAACTTATTTTTTTCCTAAAAAGTAAGGTTTTATCGGGCTCTTAAATATTGTCCGGCTCCCTGAAGGAAACTTGGAAGATCTACATCCCCTCTGAAAGTAGGACGACACTCAGGAGGTGATGAACATTATGTGCCTTCAGTAATGCCATCAGCTGCTTTATAGTGAGGGAGGAGGATTTTAATAAATTGTTTAAACCTTTTTAAATGTGTTATCCTGCTTTGAACCACAAGAGGGAGCTCACTGACAGTTTACCTGCAGCCGCTGTATCATCATATTATCATATTAAATGGTGACAGTTAAACTGACTCATGTGCAGGTTTGTTTAGAACGATTCCTCAAGTCTCATCAGGACATGAATCGAACTGACACAGATTAGATCAGATCGTTCACAATTAATCCAAGTGCATCAATTTTTCGAGCAGAACTGACAATAAGGCTGATTACTTATAATCTCATTATGTGGTGAGAGGATCAGACATCAATTCACTGTATTTATTTCCTCCTCATAGAACCGACTCATAACGGTGCCTCACTCACAGAGATACTCTGAAGAGCCGTATTACTCTTTAAATAAATATACATTGTACAGCATTTACAGAATCTTAGGACTTCAGTTCCTTTCATCGTCCCACCTCCATGTGACCTGGACATCAGCTGCATCTTCCTCACAGACAAGACACGCAACCACCATGTCTTCTATCCATCATGGCTCGGGCGTATTATATCCCGTAGAGCATCAGGACGTCTTCTCCTGCAGAATCTCCCGCACCAGAACTGGGTCGGCTCTGCCTTTGGTCTCCTTCTGAACCAGTCCCATCAGCTTGTTCAGAACTTTCTTGTTCCCGTTTCTGATGGCGTCCACCTACAGAGACGCACCGCAAAAGCCAAACGTCTCAAAAGCGGAAAGACACAACGAGGAATTGCACGTGAGAACTGGCGTTGGAGCTCTCACCTCATCAGGATGCGAGTCCACCACCTGCTGGCAGATGTTGTGCAGCTGTGAAGTGTCACTAACGAGCCCCAAGTCCTGCTCCCGGATGATCTGCGAGGCTGTCTTGCCTGATGACCTCCACATCTCCTGAAAAACCTGAGAGCAGGGAGGAACCAGGAAGACGCAGTTGATGACCAGCATTGAAGGGAGTTCTATTTGTGCTGAGTGACACATAGACTGAGATAATTGCATGATCTGTGCAGCTGACTGACCTGCTTGGCAACCGAGGAGGAGATGTGTCCTGCTTCCTGGAGATCCAGCAGCTCGGCGAGGGCGGAGGGGGACACCGGGCTGGAATCAAATGAACGGGTAATTTAATTACACTAATAAATGGACTAAAGAATTAGTGATATAAACAGAGCAGGGGAAGATGAGAGGAAGAGTGGCTGTGCCGGGGCTGAGAGGACGAAAAGCACATCAACATTGTGATTCGACTATAATGTGTTTGTCTCTCCCGTCTCTGCTTGTTTATTCCCTCAGCTACCAGACAAACAGGGTCACAGAGCCTGTTGGAATATTAAGTGTCCTGCAGGCCAGATAGTCCGTGTCTCCTCCACACACGCCTGTCTGGACAAACAGCATCCATTTTCAAACCAAATGGCTCATATTGGTCGAGTGTTTGCACCTAAAAAGAGAAGCCTTGTATATTTGTGTATTCATACTCCAGACTGGAAACAACAAACAAACAATCATCACGGCGATGTCGCCACCAGCTTGCAGAGGTGTGATACACATTAAAACATCGGAAAACAGCAGACTTTCCCGCTGTTCACTTGAGACTTGTGTCTGTACGTGGGTGCTTTTTTTCTTTGCCGTGCACCTTTGCCTTCCAAATTCCCCATTTATACTGCTTGGAGGTCTGCCAATGTTTTAAAGGGGGTCAAATGGTCGAGGGGGATCAGAGGAGACTGCGGTTAACGTAATAGAGAGGACTCAGGTACACTGGCAGACGTCTCAGGGTGGAGGGGACAGTCAGGAAAAATAGGAAACCTCCCACCCGAAACTTTGTTCTGGTAACTTATATTACATGTTCGGGGTCAGAGGTTGAACTCTGACTCTTTTCTACAGCTTGTGACGGACCCTCAATCATCTGCGTCGCTCCCTTTTTTTTGCAACTTCATATCTTAAAAAAAAAACCTTGCTACAACAAAATAAGTGATATTTAGCTTCACAGTATGTCGATAATCAGAAGCAGTGTGAGGTGTTATTTTTCTCATCGCCTGCGGCTGATAGGCATCTCTGTGAAGCTCAAGTGTGACAGGTACCATGGCAACTTCCTTTTTTTTTTGTCACAAAAAAATATACAAAAAAAAAAAGGACTAATTTATTTTCCAGTGTGTGTTTTGGAACACTTTACAGGATCCGTCATGTTCCAGCTAACAGCCGTCCAAAACACGATGTTCTCCCGACATGTAATGATTTCACTGATGTTACTGCAAACGTGCTTCTTTTCCTCTGATGAGCTGTTTGAACAGTTTCAAGGTTCATTGCTCTCATTGACAGACATTAAGACAAACCGGATAATCGTGATGTGATTTGGGGCTATTTAAATCAAATTGAATTGAATTTCGGTGTCAATCAAACCAGACGGTAGTTTGGAAGTGGTTCATGAAGAATGACAGAGTCATCCATCATTTCATCTTTTATCTTTGACTTGTTGTTTTCCGAAGTTGTGAACACGATGAAACATTCATCCAGAAACACAATCCTCCCCCGGCTACGTGCTTTATGAACATTATAAAGAGCCGGGTGAAGACCTGGTCTATATAAATGAGATCAAATTGAATTAAAATTAGTTTAATTAGCAAATCATCTTGAAGAATTAAGAGGAAAACCAGTTCAATATTCTCTCACATGTACATGTGAGCAGCATTCTAATGTCTAACTTCAACCCATACAGTTCTATGCATGTGTAATAATGCATATATAACATGATGATGATGAAATGAAGAGTCAGTCGCTATCTCTGGGTGCAGCTCGCAACATGAGGAGGTGTTTTGGGAACTGAGAGAAGTTCTTGAATGAGTCATCTGCTGCAGCTCTGACCTCTGAGATCTGACTACAGGCAGATGTTTGGATGTGAGGAGAGTGTGTCGGTCTCACCTCTGGCTCACACTCGTGTCTTGTTGTTTGAGGTGGCCCAACAGCTCGTTTGTCACCCAGCCAATCACCTTCCTTGGCTCCTTGTTGGTCGCCTTCATCACCGCTTCAAAGTATTCCACGAGCCCGTCTTCATTCTGTAACGAAAATCTCCTATCATCACCCATTCCTCTTATCTTTTAATAAAGCTGCGACCAACTTAACTCTGCTTGAACTTGATCAGACGGCAATTAGCAGAGAGATGCAGGGAAAGCAACTCTCTGTAAACTCACCACCAGTGTGAAGCTGTGCTCGGGCAGGATGCCGTAGGTTTCAACCAGCCTGTCTCTTTTGACGCCGGGCAGCTCTGGCAGCCCTTTTCTTATCTTCTGCACCACCACCACCTGACACGCGTCAGCGCCAGCAGGCAGTGAGGTGCTATCCTCATACACAATCAGAGGGGGCAGGTTGGGCTCCGGCATGAACCTGGAGGGAGGCCGGTTGGTGTAAGAACAAATGTAATGGGACGGAGGAGGACACTGTTTTATCAGCGGGGCAGATAAGCTCGGGAGAAGAGGACGTTGGCTTTTGTTGAGCTACTAACAGCTCTCGACACCCTACTTCACTTACGCCCCTAATCATTTGACACCATCAGCCTGAGACCTGTGTGTCCGACATTCTCCGCTCACACACACAAAAACTTTCGGAGTTTGAGTGATGCTCGTTTATTTCTCTCCATCTCGCTGCCACTCAAAGGCTCTCAATGCCTGTCAGGCACCACTGAGGGCAAGATTACCCCGTAATGTTATGACTCTGTCAATAAACACTATCTCCTGGGAGAAAACCTATGTGAGGACAGACTCACACTCACCTGTAGTCCTGAAGTCCCTCTTTGTCCCTCATAGGAACCGTCTCCCTAGAACACAAGATGAAAACATTAGAACATGATTAACATCTTTACCTCCGTCCAAGAGCTCATCTTTCTCTTATATGCAACTGTACTACTGAAACATGTCTGGATACATTTGCAGAAGAACTAGAAACAAGCCAGAGAGGTCTGTTTAATACGATGGAGACACGGAGCATTAACATTTAACTAGTTATCACATCCGAGCTGCTGCTCTGCTGAGATTAACATTTTAAAACAGGGACATCGTGTGACAAAATCAAGATACACAACATGTACAAGAAGGCTGTGTTTTACTGAAAGAGTGGGAAGACATGTGAAGTGTTGCCTGGCTCCCTGCAAACCACTGTACTCAGATCTGTAGACATCTTCACAAGAACAACAAGAAAGAGCCCATCACACACCCTATTCAACACGCTTTGCTGTGTACCTCGGACATGCAAGGCCTCATGGGAAGGAGGCAGAGTACCAGAAGATGATCAAGGCCTCAGCTGTGTGGGAGCTGGCTCATTCTGTGAGCAGCAGATAGCGCTTAGATAAAACGGGATGATGGCGGCAGCATCCAAATGGCTCAATTCATCATGATTACCATGATGTTTCCCTGCTAAGCAGAGCTTGCGACTAATGGGCCAGGCAGAGGCCCGAGCCAGAGGGTGTTGTAGAGGCTACGGCTTGGCATTACCGCGCTGCTCCGTCATTTCCTTACCCTGATTTGGAATCATAAGCGCGGGTCTCGTTTTGCACTTTCCCTCCTCTCTGCAGGACATCGATCTGTCTTCGGATCTCGTAGTCTGGCGGGGTCGAGAACGAGAGCACAAATACAGACACTTAACCCAAAATCACCGGGACACAAACGTAGTTTGGTGTTAAATGGCAACATCTGCTCTGATACACTGGCGATATACAAGTCTTCGACTACTGGCACGGTATTACTGTGATAAACGATGCTTTTCTCCACGAGGAGTACATTTTATACAACTTCATTGATAAATAATTCAAGCACAGCAGCACGGCATGTCCCGAACTGTGTTCGAATCCTTGCATGTACAATGCTGGAACATCGAGCATTAATTCTTTGTCTTTTGTCAGCTGAAATGAAGCTCAATCAAGTGAAGTGAAATTGATTTTTTTTTTCTGCTACCACAGAGCTAATTGTTTGTGAAAGTCGTAGTTACTGCCCATAACGAGTATGCTTCCTGTCTTCTTCATACATCTTGTTTTTTAAAAGGAGGAACATGTGTAGGTAGTGGAAAACATATTATCGTATTAACATCGTATTAACTGCAGGAGTTTGTGTAGTCACATGCAGGTGTCCTTTAGCTCTGAGCACCAGTTTGACCTGAAGCACACTCATAACCGCACGCACGCACGCACGCACGCACGCACGCACGCACGCACGCACGCACGCACGCACGCACGCACGCACGCACGCACGCACGCACGCTGAGTGAAACTCTCAGGGTGACACAGCATGTAAATGTCAAGTCACAAAAAGGTTTCAGAATGTGCAAATGTGAGAAATCACACAACCAGTTGGGATCAATTTGTTTGAAACATTGCTCCAACCGCCGCTTTAATTGCCTCTTTCACCTTCCTGC
This sequence comes from Macroramphosus scolopax, assembly GCA_901007825.1. Taxonomy (NCBI): domain Eukaryota; kingdom Metazoa; phylum Chordata; class Actinopteri; order Syngnathiformes; family Centriscidae; genus Macroramphosus; species Macroramphosus scolopax. The sequence continues at coordinate 12,977 of CAAKHC010011497.1, forward strand.
TATTAAGGTTTTAACATATAAATGGTGCTTACCGATCGCTCTGGCTAGGAATCTGGCACTGTTGATGTTCTTCACCTCTGTCCGGACGCCGAGGGGCTCGCCTGGTCTGTGCACGGACACGTTGGCATCGACCCTCATCTGGCCCTCTGAGGGGTCAAGTCAAAGCAGTTTCATTTATACTGGGGGGCTTAACAATCAGTCCATCCTCTATCTTTAGACCCCTCAGAGGGGGGATCAGTATGGGTTAGCAGATTTTGTGTCTCAGTGAAAAGAGAGTAAGGCAGAAAGACGGGGAGTTATTTCCATACCAGACATGTTGGCTTGACAGGTGCCCAGGGCTTGCAGGATGAGCTGAAGCTCTCTGACAGCAGCTGCAGCCTCCTCTCCGCAGCTCATGTCGGGCTCCATCACCAGCTCCATTAGACCTACACCTGACGACGTGAAGACAGCCGGGGTTTGTACGTCTCTGCGGTATTTATCCCACGGAGCTCCTGGGACAAACTTCTCGTTTGCTTTATTGAGCAGTTTCAAATCCGATCAGTCTGTCAGGTGTTATTAAGGATTCGTCCTATTGTCGACAAATTACATGAAAATACCAAAACCAGTGATTTCCCGACTTCCTTTCTTTATCCGCAGCTTTCAGCTCGAAGCCCATTTGTTACGGATTGAATTGGATATAAAATGGTACATTAATTTCCCTAAATAGCCGAGAAAATATTACTGAATCAGGAGTAAGTATTAAATTTGTTGGAGCCTATTTACAGCCGGATTATTACAAACAGCGTTGTCAGCAGCAGCAGCAGGAGTACGTACGTGGCACCGACTCAAACCTACATAATGCAATTAAACATTTCTTTAATAGGTTTGTGGACAACAATGGAGAAATGAGAGTTGACAATAGGAGAATTACCAGACGAGACAACAGGCTGTTACCTGCTCTGTTGAGGTCTATGAGTGTCTGACTGCGGACGTCATCGTGGAGACTCTTGCCGCTGTCCTGCTCCAGCTGAATCTGTTGGATGTGGACATTTTTTCTGATCACCTGGTTCCTCTTTTTCCCTCCGAGGAGGCTGTAACTCAGCATGCCGTCGACTGCAATGGGCCGCCGCTGCTGGGTGATCTGGTATCCAGCCTGAAGAGAAGAATATAGTATTTGTAAGTCTGCTCAGCAGGCTGATGTCGTACGCAGAAGGACCTGACACAATGTTCACTTCCTTAAAACTGTCAATAAAGGTGCCAAAATGTTGTGCTCATAGATGCAGCCATCTTTTGACTTATATTGTGACTTGATCCGTCTTTTAATTTACTACTACCTGATCAGCACGAAATATGTACAATCATGGCTGTAAGTCACTTTCCTTAGACCTGACAAACATATACACATTAACAACCTGCAGGAGCAACTTGAGCATCAGGAGAGATCGTCATATGGACAGGAGGATTCAAGCTACCTGCAGATGGAGGACAACCTGCTCTACTTCTTGAGCAACAAGTCAGGTGCTCCCTGAAAAATACCAATAATAGCCACTTTAAGTGAAATCCCACTTGCAGTGGAATAACAGTAATGAGTATGCTGCAGTAAGTGTCAGGGGCCTATGAAAAGAGGAGGCTGGCAGCATCAACTAAACACAGACTGGCATATTGGTTAGACCGTCATTATAATGCAGCAGGAGTGCTGCCATTTCACTCAAGGTTTCCTTTCAAAGAAAAAAAGAAAAAAGAAAAAAGAAAAAGTGCAAGAATAAATATTTCATCTCCTCTTGCATTCCTGAGAAATCTGATGCCCCGAGTACTAATTTCCCGCGTTACTATGGCAACCACTTCAGAAGAAACTAAACATTAATCATACTTATGCTGAAGAGAGCGAGGACGTGGGAGAGGAGAATCGGCGGTCTGTTCGTCACTTCTATTCTGCACAACGTGACCGATCGACACATTCAATCAGCTGCACACGTCCTCCTTTTTAAAGCAAGTCTCAGAAACACATGCAGGATTGTGGGATTTTCTTCTTTTAATGTCTGTGCAGGGTGGATCCATGGGGGATGTTGTAAATACTATTGCAGTTTATTAGAAATCCCTGTTTCTTACTGAATATTTTCATTAGCTTTCTCCTCTGCAGTAGAAACTGTTGCTCCCGGCTGAAGCCCGAGCTGCACTTTACATCAGGGAGCATCTGTATATGTGCAAATTATTTGCATTTCCTGCATAATAAATGAACCACTGCTGCCTACATAATGAGGGATTGGGCAGACACATTAAGCCTCCCACATTACACTGTGACAGCAGATTGAGCCTTAATGAGCAGAAATGCACCAAAACACCTCCTGCGACTTTTCACCCTTCTGATATCCAGTTAAAGATGCATGCCTGCGCACATACTGTGTATGCAGGATCAGACACACTTACGCACCCGTACAAACTCATGTCTGTGTTGTGAGTCGCTTTCTGACTCACTTCAAAATGGCTAAACAAACACGACCCAGTAGGTTCTTCTCGTTCCTCTCAGCTACCGACAGAGGCCACAGAGATATTCATCGCTCTCATTAAATAGATGTCAAACACTCAACAGCCAGGCCATGTCGGTTTGGTTGGAATATAACTACCTCGAGGAAATAGTCATTATTTGCTGTTGTTGGCAGATTAGTGCTGAACTGCTGGAGCAGGTCGTTATTAAACGGCTGTTTCCATGTCCAAGAAATGTTGGATGGACAGCAGCAGTAATCACTTCATCAGATACTGGGGTCTTTCACAACTTGCAATCAGGGATTTCTATTGGAACATATCAATAATGTACAATGTAATTTACAAATGTGTTTCTCAAGGGCCGGGTAATTTCTCCCTCGGTGCTGCTACTGGTTTCTGGTTTACAAGCGGTTTACACTCAAGCTTTAGCATGAAACGGAGAATAATCCATCATCGGCATATAGAACAGTGGAGGAGGTTGCTGTTTTAGAGTAGCTGATAAAGCCAACTAAGTAATTATAAACAAGGCCGGAGCAGGCGTCATGCCTAATGCACAGAGCGAATTTAAAGCAACATGATGTAGCGTTAGCTGAGTAACAGTGGCCTCTGCTGGCAGGAGCTGTCATTACAGGACACAGGCGCTTTTAATTCTTTTGATACGCTGGCAGGGAAAGTACAGCACTACTTGTAACATTGTTTGCAGATGGAAAAAAAGAAGACTGGGACATAGAGGTATGGAAACATGTTGTAATATGATGATAAAATAGTTACACAATGTTGCTTTAAAACAGAGGTTCTAACTCGACCTGCTGGTTTGGTATTCCCGAAATCTCACAGAAAAATAAAATCTCTAAATCAAGTCTTACCATCCTCGCGGTGTGTCAACTACTCAGAATTAATCCAAAGGACGTGATACAATCTTCAGCAAACACATAAAAGAACAAGAGGAACTCAGCTATAATCCCTACGCCTCGGGGGGATTTTGGATGGCTTTCAAGATACATGGACTTCCTAGAGGGATAATGTAACCCCTCTGTGGCGATTAAAATGTGTACTGCGGCATCTTGGGATAAGAGTGAGTCAATATCTACAGAAAACGGTGGTGCACCATCAGGCCTTATCAGTCACGTAGAGTCATGTTAGCTAAGAAATTAAAGCGGACAGAACGTGTATTAGGAAAAATACAGCAATAAACCAGCACAATAAGTAGCAGCAAAAAACTCTAAGTGCATGCTGGTTCCTTTACTCTCATTTTCAGTCCAGTTTAAATGAAAATATAACCAAAGGAAAAGTACATCTGCCTCTTACATATATCAGCCCATACTTATCCTTGTAATTACCTCGCCTCAAGCTTTGTTAGCATAATATAATAGAACACAAAGACGATTCAAAATGAAAATTCTCTCTGACCCCTTTTTCCCAAAGAAGTTCCAGCTTTATCAGAAGAGGTCTCTGCGGGGCAGCTCGCTGTAAAGTTCACATGACATTTCGTCTTTTCTACCTTTGCCTTAAAATGTCACTCTTAATGGCAGTGAAATTACCGTGAGGCTCTAAGGCTAAGTCAAACCTTGCCTTGCAGGAGCACTCCATTACAGAGGGAAGAGTGAATATCACTTGGACAACACCATTAAATAGAAAGATCTGTGTTAAAGGACCAGTGCGTGTGAGTTAGGGAGATGTAGCTGCATAAATGGAATATTTATAATTATCATTTCATTTTATCACCTGAACCTAAGAATTGTTGTTTTCCTTTGCTTAAATTGAGCCCTTTCTATGTATATAGGAAGCATGGTCATCTTCCAGAAGGCCTGCCATGTTGCGGCGCCATGTTTCTACAGCAGCCCACAATGGACAAACCAAACGCTGCAGCTAAGGGGTTTCTAGGCTGTCAACTGTTTGCCCAGCATGTCTTAAACAACTAATCAAATGTATCTAAGCTAGAGACGTTCCCAGTGATTGGCAGGCACATTGGTAGGTCCTCCTTAATGTTTAGAATGGGGGGGGTGGGGCAGTTGGACAACACTACCTGGGGTTTTTATGACTCCAATAATGCTTCAAATTATAGATCTGAAACAAAGTTATCCCCAAGTTTTAAACAAAGGCGAGGGCAGAGAAATGACCCGGGGACGTTGTAATAATAGAAGAGCACAGAAGTAAATGAGCTGATAAGTTAAAACAAAAGGAACAGGACATTTTCTTTAACGGCTTTCTGTGTCATTTGTCTTTACTTTTGGCAAAACAGAACTTTTGCTGTGTCAGCAAAACTCGCTCGCCATTTCTATATAGGCTCATGGCCGGGAGCTGGTATGTAGGATGGAGCAGCAGGAGAGAGATGACAGCTTATATCAATGTGATTGTAATGGGACAGAATGATGTGAACGACAATTACATAACTATTTCTAGGATGGATAGCCTATTAAACTGCCCCCACTTTTGAGAAAAGGGAGGGAAATACTCACAGGGAGATCAGCGTAGAAGTAGTGTTTCCTGTCAAAAAGTGACTTCCTGTTTATCCTGCAGTTGAGAGCCAATGCTGTCATCAACGCCGCCTCGACACATCGTCTGTTCAGGACCTTGGAAAACATTGACAAACATAAATGACTTGACAAGAAAGGGATCTATAACCGCAATAAAACGCTTTGTGTTCTTGTAAGTCACCTACAGGTAATGTGCCAGGTAAGGATGCATCAAAGAACGACACCAGGGAATTTGGAGGTGCTGAGAATTGAACCGCCGAGCCAGAGAACAGCTTGGTGTCGGAGTGAATCTGAGCATGGACCTCCAAGCCGACCACTCCCACCAGGTGCTGGGGAGCACTGAGGAGGAGAGGATAAGGAAATGGGAAGTCTTTCAAAAGAATAAAAGCTGATATTAAGTCCAAAAAATATTGTCATTTCAATTTGTCTCTTACAATCCCCCAATTTAATGGAAGTGTTAAAATACATTACCTGGACACCTCTTATATGTATTTAAGGGGGAAAGACAATTGACAGCATCACAGTGATGAGGACAAGTCGAACCAACGTTCTCAATCAGTGGTTACCATGGCAAAAGTACTCCGCCTGATTAGCTCTCTCACCCCCAGTAAAGAAAACACAGACTGCGTTAACCTGACAATTTAGTTTCTTATATAAAGTCAGTGACCAGTTCGACACTGCTTCTCTTCGTCCAGTAAGTTAGACAATGACCACAGTTTAAGTCTTAGGTGTTCTAGTATACAATGAAAGGTATTAAACAAGCGGAGGAAGCGTCTTCACCTCTGTTGCGGTTCAATAAACACTTGATTGTTGTTTATACTGCGTACAAACCGTTTAGTAAGTCAGGCAGTAAAACAAATACTATTTCACCTTATCGGCTCCACTTACCTTGCGGCTCTCAGCGTCGGTTCGTTGTCGTATCGTGAGCATGACGTGCTTATTCTCCTAAATATACACGAAGCCGTTGGACACAACATTAATCTATGTTTTATCATGTTTTGTAGCAATTCACTTGCTGCTACCGAGGAGGCAGCCATGTTGTCCTTACGAAGTGACTAATACTGGGAGCTGTAGTTTTTCAAAAGGAGAAATAACGCGAGCAGTTTTGTTTTAACTACAAAAACCTCAGCGTTGTATTTCCGGGATACGTTGCGTCATATCCGGGATACGTTATATCATTTCCGGTTTGCATCTGTCTTGGCGGGTTTTCTCCACACGTTGGCTGCTGGCAGACTTGTTGACAGACCGTGAAACTTGTTTTTAATCGGCGCCGTTCATAAAGTCGTGACAATATGATGGCTACAACTGGAAAAGTAACATGTGGACTAAAAGACGACGAGTCGTCAAAAGGCTGTAACGGCGCTTTTTCCGGTAACTCACAACCGGCTGTGGTGAACGGAGCTGCAACTGAGGCTCCGTCCAGCGTCAAGCTGCAGAAGAGAGGAGCTGGGTCGGCGGAGAAGTTCACCTTCAGCTCCGAGCCCACTGTGGAGGACATCAGGCGGATGCAAGCGGAGTTCACAGACGAGCGGGACTGGAACCAGTTCCACCAGCCCCGCAACCTGTTGCTGGCCATGGTCGGGGAGGTGGGCGAGGTGGCGGAGCTCTTCCAGTGGCGGGGGGAGGTGGCCGAGGGCCTGCCGGACTGGACCGAGTCCGAGCGGGAGCATCTTGCAGACGAACTCAGCGACGTGATGATCTATTTGGTGGAGCTCGCCGAGAAGTGTCACGTCGACCTTCCCCAAGCGGTGCTGAGAAAAATGGCCCTAAACAAACTGAAATACCCCGCCAGCAAGGTGCACGGGTCGGCCAAGAAGTATACCGAATATAAGGACTGAAAGTTGTCTCGGTGCAGATGTCAATCAGAGCCATTGGTGGCTTCAGCTGCTAATCACAACCTGCTGCTAGACTTACTACTGAAGTTTTTATCCATTGGTTGCAATGGGCTTCTTCCTGGGTTCACATGTTCCACACCGAGTTGAATGTGCGTCTTTTATCTTGTTTACATCTGCAAAAACAGATTTTGTAACTAGCAGTCAGAGTTCTGGAGGTTCTAATTGGTGTGAATGTTTAAACTCTGTTTTAAGTTTCATCATCCTATCCTTTTTTAAATTAGTAACCAGGAGACAAAACTCTAAGAGGAGTGTGACAGTGTGGATTGCAATATTGTTCTGGATTCTCCAACTTGAATGTCTTCACTTTTTTTATACTTGTTAACATGTTCGGAACAAATCATCTTCCGTTTTGTCACAACTGTCTCAAAGTAAAAAGTTTCTAAACTTTTGTCCAGTGTATTTTTCACTCGTTTGATTTGCTGGCTATTTGTATGTTTAAGTTGATTACAAAGGGGATATCTATAGTTTCCAGTTTATTAATCGCACCTAGTGGTGCTAATTCAAAACTGAATCAATTTTAATTGAAGCTATACTGATTTGTTTAAGAAATTACAGCAGTGTTCATTCAACTGCATTGTCATTTTCAATCATTAGTGTATCATCACTGATTGAGGGTGTGAACAAAATATTAGACACACCCACACCTGTGATGATAATATAGATAATCTTCAAATGTGTTCAAGATGTACTCCCGATATATTGCAAGACAAAATTGCTAACACAGAATGTTACATTCAGTCCCTATGTACCAATTTCCGAAATATTGAGCAAGCCTAATAATAACTAAACATAACATATTGCAAAGCGACCATCACAGTTCGCTATCATAGCTTAATTACCTAGAATGTTGAGTAGTTATTGGTATTCCCTGGTGTTGATTCCATGGCAACGGCCCTGGAAGCTGCTTTCAGTGTAATTCACTACAAAGCAAATTCAGCAAAAACTGATCATTATATCTTATCTGAAGGTCATTTATTGCAGGGCTATTATATTAAACTGCATTGATTTAAGCAAGGTGGACTTACTGATCTGGAAATAAGCTTTCTTCTACCATGCCAGGACATACGTAGACCCTGAGACTCCTGACATCTGCATTGATGAGATATGACATGTCCAGCAGCCGGAAAATCAGTTAAATCTCCTGCATGTAACTTAAAGAGTGGTGATACAATAGTTGTCATGTGTTTTGGAACCATCCTACAAGGTGGAAAGGGAATACAACGTTAGGCTGACCAGAACCAAAAGTCCTCCCCACATTATCTTAACAGAGACTTGAAATGCAAAGCAACCTGATGCAACCTGTGTAAGAACGGGAAAGCTACTTTAACACGGCCATGAAAACGTATGTCTGATTTTCCCGACGATATGTTTGGAGACACAAACATTGCCCTCAGCTGCGTATACTAATTTTCCCTCACAAGTATGACTCATCCGCATGCTGCAAAGGAGAGCAGTCATGCATCACTAATATACTGCTCTGTGTCTGCAAGTTGAGGCTCTCTTCAAAGTAAACAGCTCTTTGCTCGGGCAGATATGAGAAAGCGAGCCACATTAACTATGTGCATCCAAAAACGTAAATGCAAGCTTCCCCTTATTTTCATTTGGAGCGCTTTGGAGGGGAAGGTTATGGAAATACAATCTTTTTTCCTGTCTAGATCAAATGATGACATCGCCGTCTAAATGAGTTTTTGTGATATGTGCATCCTACATTACTTCCCACAAATTCTGCAGAGCATGCTCTGCAGGTGAAAGTGAAACCATTTTCAGCATTGCAAAATGACAACCTTTAACTCACAGTTTGAGTTTTGCACGGAGAACATTATTGCAAAACAATGTGCTCCATCTCAAGTGGGAGAGCGCGGCACTTTGTAGGATCTATCTCAATATTTGCTGTCTAGATGTGTGCCAGCCTGGTTGCAGCCTGCAATTACAGCTGTCTCAGGAGAATAGTATGGAGTGTTTTTTTTTCTCCTACACAACCGCACCCCTTGCTGAGAATACGCAATGACAAAAGTTATCCTGAAAAGGTTCACGAATGCTGTACTTTGAAGAACTCATGTATTTTTTTTCAGACTGAAGTATAATGGGGATGAAGCACACTCTCACATTAAAGTCTGACTACAAGCTCCTGCGCATATCAGAAGTGAAATAAAACTTTTCTAAAGCTGTTCCATAGAGAGGTTTCTAAATTGAGAAAAGTAATGCATTGCCTTTTCACACCTTTCAGTTTACCATACAGGATGTCACCTTAGGCCTTTGCAAGATAAAACCTGGCAAGTGATCCTGGCTGGTTACCAACGGCTTCATTTCAGCTTCTGTCTCAGGTCCTGTCAAGGTTTGGCCAAGGACACGAGCTGACAAACAACCAGGCCTGCTGACTAGTGTCATGACTGTGGTGAACAACTTATTCAGCCCCAATTAACATGCAAACATAAAAATCCGTGTGTATTGATTACACCAGTGGTTCCCCACCCATGGAGCACTCCTGCTGCCCTGCATGTTTTAAATGTCTTCCTGCTCCAACACACCCGATTCACATGAAGGGGTCATTATCAGGCTTCTGCAGAGCCAGACGATGACCCCTTCATTTGAATGAGGTGTGTTGGAGCAGGAAGTCGTCTAAAACATGCAGGTTTTGTCATGTTACCCATGCCCCCCCCCCCCCCCCCCCCCCCCCCCCCCTAACACCCCCCCCCCCCCCCCCGCCCCTCTCCCCCCCCCCCTCCCTCTGCCTCTCTCCCC
>CAAKHC010011497.1:22573-32776 GCA_901007825.1 Macroramphosus scolopax
TTTTTTCCCCCCCCCCCCCCCCCCCCCCCCCAACCCTGAATATATTTCCCACGCTGTCCCGGTTCTGATGTCACTCCATCTGACCGATCACCTCAGGCTCCCTACCAACAGCTTTTCTCGGGTGCATTCACTGTCAATATGTTTTTTCCTACAATTATATTCAAGCTGTTCGTCTGTGATCTCGAGGTGAAAGTTGCAGAAGCTGCAGATGAAACTGACTTGCGGAGATGTTTGGTTCCCACACGTCTTCATGTCTTCATGTTTTGGAAAAGTGTTAGAAGGTTCCCGCGGCGCCAGTCCTTGTCTGACGGCGCTGAGGGCTTAATTACACTCCAAACATTTGATGAGTTTATATCTTTGACTCTCTGCATATTTCTATCGGTCAGCCCGACATATACCATTAGTCCTGTTTGTACTTGTGGTTTCACAGGAAGTGGGATGTCTGGTCTTCTCATGTTTATATCGATACGCTTTCAAAGAGATGCTCATGTGATTGAACGTATTTATTTCTTGTGAAAATAAACTTTGGATCCCCCCAATTCCATTTTGGCTACATCCTCCGTCTTTTCACTATCTGAGTCACACACACACACACAGACGAGCCATAGAGATGGCAGTGGGAGCTGTCAGTTCTCACGCAGTGGGGTTACCCAGCAGGGGCTCACATCACATCACATCCCCGACATGCACTCGAACACAGTCACAGAAACGAGCAGCCTTTCTCTCAGTCGCTGCTAACGGACCTGCAGGATTTCATTGTTCTGCCTGCAATAATCACATCTACCACTTAGAACTTTCCTCTGTTAAAATGTTTTACTGCCTAGAGACGATACAGAAGTGTTACGAGGTAAATTCCCTGCCAACCAATATAAGTTTATATTAATAAACTTTCAGGAAGCAACTTTATCTTTATTGTCTGTAAGGGGAAATTAGAATACACACTGTCGCTAATATAGAGTATATTGTTGTATTGTCTTGTCTCAATATTTCATAAGAAATCTGTATAAATGGTGAAAACATCAATACATTGGCCTTGTCAAAGAAAATATATTTATTTTCTTCCATATGAATATGATGATTCTTCTCTGTTTTTTTCTTTAAATGCAAAATAACCACCATGAAAATGTCACACGACTTTCTCTCTGATATTGATTCAGTTTGAATTATTTCTATTCAACAGTGTAATCTCATTTCACTACTCTCTTCATCTCTTCAGGTTATATCTCAATGCATCTTCTTAAATACATGTAATAGTCAAAGATGGTGGAATCAGTCATGGAGGTTGTGTGTAAACCGGCTGTTTTAAATTGAGTCAAGCAAAGCAAAAGATGTGCATCAACCCGAGCCTGATCTCTGGTTCATCTACGAGATGATCATTAACTTTATTATGCTCTTATTCCTGCGGCATGAATTCACTTGATGGAAGGTCTGCACATCACATCAGGCACAGCAGAGGAGTGTTTCTTTACTGCTCTTAGAGTAAACATCGATTGGATGGTCAAGCCAAAAATCCATTCAAGCTGTACGAGGCTGAGGTTTCTCAATCCATATAAACGGGTTCTTACTCCAGTTATGGAATTTCCTATTGAAATATGATTTTGCACTTTAATGAGAGGCATAAAATAATCTGTACTTTATTTTAAATATGTTAAGGTGCAATCTCCATCATGATGAAGAGAGCACATAATTTGATTAAACAGTTGACTTGACCTTCTAACAGTGTTTGTTCACTCATATTAACACTTAATATTTCATGAATTATCCATGACAGCAAAACAATTTGTTTCAAACTGTAAACTGACTAGAAGAAGTGACAAATATCTAAAGCCTCCAACAGACTTCTGTCCTCTTTGTACGGGCGTAACAGCCCAAGTAAATGTGAGTTAACAGTTTTAAGTGGAATTAAGCTTCACTGAAATGTCACTTCGATACTTCATGGCTGTGCGACTTTAAAATGTAAAGTGACTGAAACTGAAACATAAAACAGAATATGAATCTATGCAAATACCAGATGCCTTTAAACGCTGGTCTCTGATGATGTCTGACCATGAAATCTCAAAGAGCTCTCCGAGGCAGGGAAGCCTCTTTCTGTTGACACATTCACATCCGTTCCCTTTTTTTTATTACATTTTTGTAATTTTGCTTTAATCTTCTCGCAGACAATTGAATAGAGTCAATTGCAATCCTCTTTTCCGATGAATAGAAAATACTTAAGCGACACAAACCCGATCAGCCGAAAGCAAAACACACAAACATAAAAGAACCTTCAGCTGGAAGTTATTTTATTGGAGTCTCTCACTGGGATGAATCTTATTTCTTTCTTTTATCAATGTCATCACAGATTGTTGAAGTAAAATGTTCCATGTGCAAAACCATGTCCTTTAAATATGTTTGATTATTACTTATTTTATCTTAAAGTTTCTTTTGACGTCCTCCTAACTCTCTGTGTCAGTGAGAGATGCAGCATAAACATCCAACGGATAAGATAAAGAACTGCAGTAAATATTCTATTTATATGAATCTTAACCCTCTGCCCTTAAATGTGTTTCCCCTGCTGTTACATTCACTGTGCAGGATGATGTTCATGCATGTATGACACTAGTGTTCTGATTTCACTTTCATCCACTAAAGTTTCTCCGAGCTCTCCATAAACGGAAGTTTAAGACAAGTACATACAATTAAAAACTTTTACATCACAACTATTTGGACCCAACTTTGGTCCAATGAGCAACAAGTGAGAGCCTGAAACCTCCAGTGCACACATGATTTTAAAATTAACAATATTTGCACATTCATACATTCTTTATTGTGTATAATTAAATACTTTTAAATACTTTTAGTTGATGGTAGGCAGCAGAAAAAGTATGATTATACACAATAGCAGAGCCTCAAACATCCTACAGAACCCCTCAGAGCCTCATGTAAAAAAAATGAAACGTGATCTTCAAAAAGATCTAAATCATTTGTTGCAGAGCTCCGGCAGAAGATTGCATTAGATTGCACAGGTGTTGCTGGTGTTCTGCCCCCATTGTTCTTTGCAGCAGATACCAAATTGTTTGAAATCCTAATTGTGAAACACGTCTGACAGACGCGTCAGGGGAATGGTTAATAACAGGGATGATCAAAGTGTGACAGAACAGGCACAGGTCCCAGGCAGCTAATGGCCACAAAGCTAATGTGTGACAGCGATTCATCCGTGAAATGTTAAAGACTCACACTGTACACACTTTCCTACCTGGATTAAAGGACATACATGTGGTTTTGATGATATATTTTAAAAGGATAAAGATTCCCATATTCCTTCTTTATCTGACTTTCAAAGACAAACCCCGGTGGACTGTAATTCATCACTGTGTGTAAGCGGCCATCATATCCCAGACGAACTTTGTATGAAGGCTGCTGAAGACATTCATCTATTAAAAAGTGTCACAGATATATACTTTCAAACAGCAAGGCGCTTTTGCAACTCACATCCCAATCAGTGCATTTTTCCGCTGCAGATTTGATGCACTAGTGAGGATGTCGGGTTTATTCTGAATGATATCAAAGCTCATGTTAATTAATGATGTGCTTCTATGAGATACACAGAAAAATTGGATGCCGTCTCAAAACCAAACTGGTATCTTAGAAAACCCGTCTCACAGTTTCAGGGTGGTTTTTGTCTTGACATGCATTCTTGATTTGTAAGTAAGCGGATGTTCCCAGAATGCTCGGCTCCACTGCTCCTGGAGTGGCGATGTCAGAGTGATCGACAGTCAGTAGCGACACCGTAACTCAACCGTACAGACTGATCAAAGAACTGCACTGCTGGACTGGAATTGGACCTTGGCTGACTATAGCAGGCGCGACATGAGGCAAGTTTCTGTCCCGTCTGGTCTCATTTCCAACCCAACGTTCTGTGTGGGGAGAAGATGAGGGAGAAGTTCAAATAGAAGGCGACAAATTCTTGTTTGAGGAGTTTCTGCCTGAGCAGGCTGAAAGCTGCTGAAGTCTTCATCGCTTTCTGTTAGCTGTTTCAGGCTGTTGAGCAGATTTCATTTTTTTTTCTTTCCCCCCACTGCCGACCAGTAAATTAGAAATCAGAGCCATCACACAGTGGAACGCAGTCACTTGTGTGATCAAGCAAAGAACCAGTGAATGTGTTAAGCTGCCAGCGATTGTTACAAAGAAGGACTGAAGATACGAGGCGATCTGTGAATGGCATTCAAGGCTAGCCTGATGCACAGACACCGTTGCTACGTTGGACTGTTGCTACGGGGGAGTCTTCCGTCCTCTCATTGAGAAGGACGGCTGGGGACTTTAACCACAGGGAGGAGCCCTTTCCCTCCTCTTCCTGTGTGATGTTCCCTGAGGGGTCCGGCCCTGCGGAGCCCCTGAAGGGTTTTTCCTTTTGTCCTTTTGTTTTTTTTTACATTTATAAAAATACCTCACTGATAAAAGAATAAAACTGACCAAGTTCAAGAAGCTCTGTAGCTCTGAGATGTTTCATTATTACAGTTCTGTTAGACTGTAATGATTTCAAGCGTTGGATTATAAAAGCATGAGTCATGGTATATATTGTGTTTCTACATGGACAGCCGGCTTTTGAATTCAGCTCTTCATTTTCTTTTTCAATGTGACGACAGAGCCGAGATTTGGCTGGTAAGTGTGTGTGTGTGTGTGTGTGTGTGTGTGTGTGTGTGTGCAGTTTCCTCACTATATTCTTTTTATGTATGATTTGACACGTAAAAAAACATATAAAACACAGTAAACCAAGTATTTAGTTGATTGCTTATTGATTGAGAACATCGACTGTGGAGCACTTTGAGCATCATTAAGGTAGCAAGAACTCAGAACCGTTTAACCATCACCAGTAAAACGAGCTTTGCTCTGCCACAGATCGATTTAATATCCTAAAATCTTTCACTACATGTATAAGGGGAAAGTCTTCCTGCAGGAAAAGCGAGTGTGCAATTTAAAATGAGGCAGGTGATTTTCAGCATTGCAGCGCTGCCTCCTCAGGGACCTGGAAAACAGAGAACATCCGTCATCCCCACTGGGAATAACTTTCTTTGCCACAAAGGCTGTTGCACTGTGCAAGAGCAGGCCTGCAAGGGCATAATCAGCATCCCAGCGTACCTGCCTGCAGCCGACTGAGGCCGGTGCCGAGCCGTGCCGGCGGCCGGGGATACTGCTGCGACTACGTGGACGGAAACTTGCACTCTCGTGGAATAAGCACAAAAGATTTTTTTTTTTACTGCAAACACACAAATAACAGCCTTTTCCCTCAGTAGAGTTTACTGTTAACCCCTGCTGCTATTGAATTCTAGATTACTCTCAGGGCAGCAGCTGATGCTCTTTGTATGAAACCACCCAACTGTGTTTCGCTGAGCGGAGCCGGAATACTAATGAGCTCTGTTTATGCTTGCAAACACCTCCCAGTTATAGTGTGTTCTTCCGTGAAGTAAACGCCACACCTGCCTTCGGTGCCTTTGTCCCCGGGTCCATTTGTTTTTAAGAGTCGGACCTCCTCCTCTTGTTTTTCTCCCTCGGTCATTACACAGTTTCTGGTCTTGCTCTTTACCCTCCAGCAGTTCCTTCTCTCGTCTCTTCTTTGTTCCCTGACTCCCTAACCTCTCAACCCCGCTAGTTGTCCAACCTTTGAGGAGCTTCCTCACTCGGGCCTGTAACAGGGGTCAGCTGCTCTCTCTCTGTGTTTCCTCTGGCAGGCTATCACTCAGCAACACCACGGGGGGAGAAGACAAACACTGATACCTTGCACCGACACAATGGCTCCCACCAACCGCACAAAGGTACCATAGAAGCTGTATTAGCCCAGAGAACTTTAATCTGTGCACACCCACTTGAGAGCACTGGATTTCGGGGTTATGTTACCAAACAATATAGTGACAATGAAAGCCCTTTATGACTGGCTCAGTTGTACGGCGCTCTTGAGTCAAGTACCAGCGAGCTTATCACCCAGAAGTGTGCATCAGCTCTGCTCGGGCAGAGTCGGCTTTATCGCTCCTTTTTCATGGTAACATTTCATTTAAGAAGATGAAAGGTTTATTTGTCATTGTGCAAATTACAACAAAGTTTAGGGGGTCAAGGGTACCGGTAGGGGAACCCGGAGCACCCAGAGGAAACCCACCCAGACACAAGGAGAACACAGAAAGGTTCCGGGGTTCAGACCCTGGACCTTCGTCCTGTGAGGCAGCGGCACTTAAGTAAAATAATTTACATGTGCCGTTGCACCAGGTAATGTTGTTGTGCACTATTGTATGTACTGCAATACATGTAATACTATGCACATGAGCTTGTGAATGTGTGTTATCTGACACTCCTCATCAAAGAGGAGTTTTATAGTCTAACTTTATTATCTCCATTCCATGTTGAGTCAGTCTAAATCTAGTTCTTAGAACACGCCAAGCGAGGACCTGCAGTATATACGGTCCTCAGTCATTATTAATATCTATGCAGGTAGCTTGCAGCAGATTGCACCTCCTGGTGTGCTCAGTGGAACAGATTAGAGGGCTGATCTAGGCTTTATTTGGTCTGATTACTGGTGCCAAATCGTGAAATTAATGGGAGAATTATACATGACGTTTTGACAGGTATACATTATACAGGAGCTCTTTATAGTTCAAATGTCATTAAGGATAGTGTAATTTTCTCTTCTGCTAATTACTATTGATGCACTGCACAACATGGAGTTCCTGCACGCTATCGGGCCAATTACCTTTCCTTCAGACCTCCAAATATATATTACTCTTTTTTTTTGTGTCAAATATAATCCCTCATAGTGTTTGGAGCTTTTAAAATGATTGTTTACTCGTTCATCTATGAGCCCTCTGGCTCATTAGGGATTTCCCTCCTGAAAAAGGGGGCAGGTTACATTGTCCAATAATGGGTGCTGCCTCTACGCCGCCTCCTATCCGCCTCCCTCCATCATTCTTCTTCACTACAATCGAGCCCCTATGGCAGGGGGTGGTATGTTGGCCTAACTGAAGGGCCCCACATCTCTATAGGTGGGGATAAATCAGCCCTCATGAGGGACCTAAACGACTACGGTTAGAAAACCTGGTGTGTATTGGTATGTTTTGGCCCACCGGGCGCAGTAGTAAGCTCCTTCAACAGGAGGAGGGGAAGAGAGGAATCTGGGCCAGCCCTCAAGACCACATCCAAGTGACCAAGTCCAGCCCTCCACAACAGATCCAAGCCTCCAGGGCAGCCTCTCTGGAGAGCTGCAGAAGGGATGGTTAATTATTACACACAGGCTTCTACACGTTGGGGTTCCCCCACAATCGTCTTCCTCTTGTCCTGCTCTTGCACCGTGTGTGAGGCTGACAGAGAATGCGGGTTGAAACCAAGGCCAATTACAAAAAAGTAGGCAGGAAAGATAAAAAAAAACTAGGCTGTAACAAGTGTGTCTGTGAGAGAATAGAGTAACAAGATGAGAGTGAGGAGGAGAAAGAGATCAGCCCGCAGCCTGTTTGCTGGCAGTCCCACTCAGGGTTTGCCAAGAGGTGGAGGCCCCCTATTCAGGAGGTGCCACCGAGTGGTCTGTTCCCACAGCTGAACTCGGGCACGACCGGGGGCACCACTGAGGCAGAAAATGAAGAGGAAATGTCCTCAATACCAGGAGTGCCTCTATTGTTCCCTTTTGTTTTGTTTCATTTTTTTGTCTCTTACAAGCTCGAACGACCACCTTGACGACTTGTTCGACAGCCAGAACATCATTACAGACCTTCTAATCTGCTGGATGTAACACATATTGTATACGGTTATTGCTTGAATGATACTTCCCAGAGAATTACTGGCCATGCCATCTTCTTTTGTTGCCTTATTGACAGATGATGCCAACTTTATGCGAGTGTCCGACATGTGAGGCAACATATAGAAATAGTAATTGACCTTTGGCCTTTCGTCCTGTCTATTGACTCAGTCGATCAATATGTGCTCCTTTCTGTTTGAGTGTGTGATAGAAATATTATCTCTAAGTAATCTGTATTTATATTGGAGTTTCCAGCTTTTACAAGCTAAAATGAGCTGGACGGTGACTTAAGATTCTTCTCACTTGGTTTGGGAGCTCTGCAGGTGTGTTGCAATGTGCAAATAGAGCAGCGTTGATGTTTTTCATTCCTCAAGTGTCCGCCTGAGATGGGTTGGTAGCAGTATGGGACTTGCAATTACTAACAAGACCATAAGATGTCTATTTACCCGAGATGGGAGGTGCTTGACCTGTGTATTTTCTGTGAGGCACTCTATCTACTTTCTGATGAGAAGCAGGTGAGATTGTGAACCCACAGGTCATCCACTTTTAGAGATTCCACTTGTTCTGATACTGACGGCAGGTGTTAGTTAAGCTGTCGTGCTGCGATTCATGTTTTCCAAAGGGACTCGGTGGAATGGAGAGAAGAGATGGAAACAGCAGGGTGGGCAAAGGAGTGGCCTTTAGAGAAATATTGGAAGGTTGTGTGCTAGGATGGGTGTGATGAGGTATCTGCAGCCAGCAGGTACACTTCCTCTGAAG
This sequence comes from Macroramphosus scolopax, assembly GCA_901007825.1. Taxonomy (NCBI): domain Eukaryota; kingdom Metazoa; phylum Chordata; class Actinopteri; order Syngnathiformes; family Centriscidae; genus Macroramphosus; species Macroramphosus scolopax. The sequence continues at coordinate 31,086 of CAAKHC010011497.1, forward strand.
CAACAGCCTGAGCGGCACACACAAGATTATTCATCAATGAATGCACAAATACTCTCAAGCTTCTATAGAATAGCACCAATTATTTTTGATTCACAGCTTGTTTTGAGTCCAGTTTGACAGATTTACTATTATAGGCTCTTATTGCACTAATTGTACTCACATGAAATATTGTTTATCACGTCAATAACTGGATTTGCATAGGAAATGTATCACAATACTTTAAAGATGTTGGCGTGTTCGGGGTTTGGAGATAAACAGCTGGTGGCACTAATTAGGAAGTTGGCACAACAGAGTGACATAAATTCAGTGCCAGTCAAAACTCCAAAAGTTAAAAATCGACATACATTGCACAGCTCTACGAGGCAGATAGCCCACCCTTCTATTATATACATCTCCACAAACAATCCAAAAACAGTTTAAAGATACATTAATTTTTGGCCTGTTTCGTATTCATTCACTCCGTTAAGCCTAAATTGATAAGCATCATAAAAGCTGTCCTGTGTGAATATGCATCAAAGTTAAATATCCCCGTGTTCATATTCTGGCCTACAAGCAGCAGCTCCACCGCAAACAGCAGATGGGAGGGCAGCTGCATTGGAGTAAACTATATCTATTGGCTAAAAAGGTTTTGCATGTTAACCTAGGTTTTTATTTTAATGAGCAACATTATGAATATAGTTTAATAAAATATTGTTGGCCACTAAAATCAACACCGACATTATGAACATTTGCATCTCTGTCTGTCCAGAGTCGGGACAAACTCTGGACAGAGTCAGCTCGATGGAGACAACTGCATGAATTGAAATGAGAGGAAACCAGTTGCATGAGATGTTGTAGGTGAAAGCAGTTTTGGACAGTTTGCAAAAAATGGAGGAAGTGCCGAGTAGATCCTAAAACTGAGGCGTAAAATTCAAATTAAGATCTGAATATAATATTAAAACTAATTCATGTGTGTTAATACTGTTTCCATGGAGCTTCACACACACACACACACACTGATATGAAGGATCAGATGTGTGTAGCGTCACAGCAGCTGGCGTTTCTTGGACCTGATTCATGAGGAGAAAATCTGCTGTTACCAGCAGCTTCTGTAGAAACTGGACAAACACTGAAATAAAGTTTAGGAAGTTTAAAAAAAAATACAAGTGACTGCTGTACCTGGTGGGTGGAGACATGGTCACTTGCTCTGATGGAAGGGTGGGAATGTGTAAATGTGTGTGCCTGACGCATCATCGAATCCTGCCGATTTTGAGCAGCTCGACCAGAGACTGAAGGCAGAATACATTCAGAAACCCGTATCTCACTCAAAATTGCATGGATAGTTGTTTTTTTTTAAAGTTTGTATGCCCGTGGAGGCACCAGAGACACAAGATAACACCCTAAATCCGATTTACACGATGTAAAATGTATTTTGTTTTCCACAATTCTATGTTCATTATGCTGGAAATGTTTTAAAGATGTTTTATTTTGGAAACTGTTTATTTTTTCATATTCCATTCCTCTGTTTTAATTGGCCGGTGCTTTCAAAGGACTCTCCTCCAATGATCTCTTAATGAAGAGCTGCGAGAGAAGAACGTACTCCTGAATGCAAATGTGGAGGCAGAGCGAGAGAGGAACGCTCTCCTGAACGCAGAGGTGGAGGCAGAGCGAGAGAAGGTCATTCTCCTCAGTGAAGACCTTCAGAAGCTCAC
>CAAKHC010011506.1:3391-16160 GCA_901007825.1 Macroramphosus scolopax
CCCCCCCCCCCCCGCGCACACCAGCTTGCTGTGATTGACTCCCGTGACCCCTTTCTGTCAAACTCGATATGTAAAAGCTGCCCTCCAATTTGCGAGCGTGTGAAGAGATGAAATGGGAAAAAAAAAGAGGAGTAAAAGGGCAAAGATTGTATAAACCGGTCGTAAAAATGACCCCGTATATGTCAGAGTGAGACGTGCTTTCTGCCTCCTCGTCCGGGTTTACAAGTCGTTCCGAGTTGTCGGGCGCCTCTGTGTGGTATCAGGAGGAGGAAGACAGCGAGACGCGCTGACGAAGAGCCAGATGAGAAATCAATAAGACAGAAAATGAGATAATAAAAAATGATAAGGGACAAGGAGTTATGTGTCTCCTGCCAGTGATGCATATTGCTCTTTTACACTGATACCAGCATATTGACTTCTTGATGAATAATGACAGGCAGCGGTGGGACTCCAGGAGCTTCCTGATGTCGGGCAATTCAGGCTGCTCAGCTTGCAGCTCATCCAAATTTCACAGTAAGTGAACACACCACAACTAAGAGTCCCGACATGGAAAAGAGACGATGGTGCGTTCAAACCTGAGGTTTAATGTGGGAGTTGCTAAAGCATCCGCAGTTGTAGTTTAAAGCGTTTCCAGGTGGTTGTTTCTAATCTGTGTTGAAAAGAAAATGACCGTGGAGGTAAATAGGAGGCTTTTCAGATTATAATTATAGTTATTAAATAACCTTTATACCCAGACCAGCCCACATTTAGGTGGATGATGTGGGCGGGTGGATAATAAAACTGGGCTTTGTTATATTAAAAATATAATAATATGCTAAACATTTTCATAACCACAAGAGAAGGAAATTATCTTATTATGCAGCCGAGAGAAGTCGGTGCCGTATAAAAGAGTATTAAAGGGCCTTTGAATTTATGGGTTTGGGTTGAATAAATATTCTCGGCTGTAGCGGGAACAGACGCGTGTCCTGAGGTGAACTTGGTGAAAATTAATAACGTGCGAAAAAACGAGATCATGAACTCGTGTTCACGCGTGACTAAATTGTGGGGATGTGATAAAAAACTTCTCCAACGAATGTCACCCGAGGGGCCTCAGCAGGACTCTTAGCTTCACTCATTAATTGCTGTAACCCGGGTTACGAAGGGTTAACTGCACAGAGGTGCCTGAACCAATCAGAACGCAGGTGACAGTCGCTGAACATGTAACTAAAACAGTAAATAATACTGTTGTCAAACCCAAAGAACCTTTGCACCCCGCACCACTCCATCACTGCTAGGCTGCATTAAGTTAATAATAGATTTCATTTTGCCGTTGGCAGCTTTTTTTCCTTCCCTCCGAATGTTGGGGCCCGTTGGCGGTTGAGGAATTGAGTAGAGACGCAGCAGTCAGCATCGGTTCTGTCGGGTCAATCAGTGCTGTTAGGTGCTGCATGAATTAATGTGTGTTGTTAAGTATCAGTGAACAGCGGTGAGATGGGAAAAGAAAAGGAGGCCGCGGGATGGAACAGAAGTCTTATAAAGCAATCAAACAAGGAAAGCCTTGGAATAAAAACAAGAATGATAGCACGTAGAGGTGAGATAAGGGAAGTCGACAGGACCTGGAGGAATGATAAAAACAAAAAATAAAGGATTGTGGAATACACACATATATCGCAGGGCCTGAAATAAATACCTGCGAGGCATCGAATGCAAGTCGATTTTCTCTTTAGCATGAATCTCAGAATCCTCACCAGGGTTCCTACAAACTACCGAGGAAGGACAGCGAAGCACCGGCATAAGAAAGTTGTTGATATCAGGGTCGTACGAGACCGGCTGCAGGAGGTCACCACCATGACACAAACATAAATACCAACGTTTCTCTTCAAAAATAAAACAATGAAACTGCAACATTTGTGATCCTGAATGCATCAAGTGTCCCGGGCCTCTCAACATCCTCTGCGATGGCCCTAACAGTGAGCTGAGGTCCGTTCTTTAAACCAGATAAGCTCCGATTTGTGTATGCAGGAGAAACAGTGAAGAGAAATCATGAAGAAATGCAAAGCAGAGTCGATGGATGGATGGGTGGGGAGTTCAAAGACAAGAGCAGAAGTCAGTAGGTTGGAGTATAAACACAGCAGGGATTATAAAGTCCCCCTGTTCTGCTCTCTGCTCCCCATCTCTTGTGACAGAACACAGAAAGAGGCTTACTACTGAGTTATGCATCGCGGAGAGGGTTTGCATGCGTGTGTGTGCGGCCCCGACCATTAATAACATCTTAAAGGGATCCGGTCGGGCCTCTTTTTGTTCCGTGTGTCCAGTCCCAGGCTGCCTAACACTCATCTTAAAGGCTCGTGGTGTGTTTATCCACTCGAGCAGGGAGTACACAAAGGGGACTTTGACGCCATATTGTTTCCGTCTTACCTTGTTCTGTCTGCATCGGCCTCACATGCAGACCCGTGAGTGCACACTCACCCCGGCCGGCTGCACCATCGCTCAGCCTGGCCGACGTCCAGCATCTGATTTCACTTATCGAAATAGATGATAAAACACCATGAGAGTCAATAACAAGCAATCGAGATACTATTTCATATCAGCAAGTTGGTGGCTGTCCGACCGGCGGGATGAATGACTCTCCATCAGACCCCTTGAAACACTCACGGGCCCGGCTGAACGACGCCGTAACACACCGCTGTCTTAGCTGGAAAACGCCGCTCAGATTTATTGAGACGATATTGATTTTACGCCGCCGCAGAAGAAATATCACAGCCTTACAGTAAATATCATGAGCTTGTATTCAGATGTGAACGAAACGGCGATAAATATTCCCCGAAATTAAACTAGACTGATGTGGTAATCGCCCGGCTGCAGAGCGCCGCGGCTGCAGCCAAGTTCTTTCAACACACTCGGTATTAACACGTCACACGCCGGCGAACTGCACACAAGCAGATGCATGTTTAATAATTAGTAAGGAAGCAATGCAGAAGAAAGTAAACGTGTTAATTGCAGACCGGAGACGTGATTTTGTTGTTGCCTTTGTGCTATTGAAGGTGCACGTTTGTTCTTTTTTTGAAATAGCAGTAAAGCTCACAATCAGACTGCTGCAGAAATCACATTAAACCTGAGGAGGAACACAATGTCACACTTAATGAAGCAAGACTTTAATTGGCAATTGTCACATTCTCTCATGTGAAATAACTTCGGTTTTGACATTAACTCAGTTTTCGAAGGACGGTCTCTGTTTTCTGAGCAGGATTGTTGTTGAGTGTGACTCCCAGCCTGGAGGTTGATCACAGGGTCAAACTCCTGGACAACAACGGAAACGGATTAAGAGCTTTGAAATTGTTTGAGTGCTTTGAATTCAGGAGTCTTTAACTGCGAAAAAAGACCCCTGGAAAAGCTGCAGCAGCCGACTGAAGTCTTTTTTTTAAGAGTGCTCGAGTGACGTCAGTGCATCTGCCCAGGAAAACCTTCTCCCTGCACGAGGAAGAACCATGTGATCATGATACCGTCTGAATAAAGTCATAACATGCTCATGCTCAATATCGGACCTCAAGCTTCCTCCATTCTGATCCCAAGACTTTAAAACCCAACAGTCCCTCTGTAGGGTCGGACAGTGTTTGTGCAGGACTTTGTCCCCCTGTTGTTAACGACACCCTGGAGATCAGGACACATGGATCAATGCACCAGAGACACCTTCTATCATTTATGGCCCAAGTGACCAGGTCACACTCGGATGCTCTCGCTCAATAGCCCGAACTATCAATGATGAGGTTGGCTAATCAGAGAGAGTGCAGCATTGACGAAGCTATTTTCTCTGGTCAATAAAGATATCATTGAATCGCATCAGACGTACTTCCTGTCCCGTCCCTTCTGTCTTGGACACGTGCTGTGTGATAAAGACTGATTATCTTGGTCTCAGGCTTCATGGTTGGACTGTTCACCATCACGTCCGGTTCACCCTCCTTACCTGTATCGTATCGTAAATGACCTTTTCTCTATCGAGCACGCTCCAGTCAATGATGGAATCATTACCACCCATCAACCGTGATCTCAGCCTTGGCCTCTGATTCTGAATCAAAACCAAACCGATAGTGTAGTTTATCTATTAGTATTCATGACTCCATCATCATCCCCCCTCTGCCTGACCTCTGCAGGGTGTCAGAGGTTCACAGATTGCGGCTGCTGGACTGGAAGAGACCATCAGAGCAACACTTCAGTCGTTCTTCAGTGCGTTGATATCAGACGTCAACGATCAGTCAAATCTGAAGAAATCACCCCAAAGAACTGACTGATGATCAGCGAAGACAACAGCTGATTATCCTGTCTGAACCTTCTAATGAACAGCAGGGGTTCATTTGCTCTCAGCTGATTCTCCTCAGTGACCTTATTGGGAGTTTGGGACCAACGTTTGGGTTCAATAATCATCAACTAAGTTTTCCGTTGAGCTGAATTCCTCCTGGAAAAAAAAGTTTGCCGACCATTTGGGACCTAAACTCACATCTACCGCCGCCATTCTTGCATCGGACAGACGAGTTCACTAAGATATGACACGTAAGTAATAGAACTGTCTCCGAATCGACCGCGGGAAACCCACTTAGACGTCTCTATGGTTGATCTACCCACACCATCTCCAACCAACCCTGCGGGACAACACTTGCCAATCAGAAACAATAAAATGGTCACGCTCCTTCAAAAATGTTTCTTGTACCTCTGTACCTCCTCTTCCTCCGCTCCCCCGTGGGCGGGCGACATCACATTATAAGTGTAAGATTCGACTTTGCAGGAGTCTCGTCAAGTGATAGCTGTTAGCTCTCTGCTCCGAGGACGGAGAACAGAGTGTCACATTGCAATATTGTCATTTTGACGCCCTAGAACAAACTGTTTTATCTCCTTGTCAATCAAATCTATTTCCTATTCCCAATACATGTATCGTAGAGCACCGCATCCTTCAAAGGAAGGAGACGATATAAATAGATCCTCGCTAAATTTCTCTTGGTAATTATCCTTCGTAGCGTTTTTCAACACGCCAGCCGCGTCCCGAGAGCGCCGGAGCTGCGATGTTTATTCATCTGTCTGTCTTTTCCCTTCAAGCGCACAGAATCATCATAGGACATGTTTAAATTACGTCGATCAGATCACGGCTCTGACAGTGGAGGCGAAGCTAACACAAACACGCCGGTACCCACAGACCACGCCGGCTTCGCCTCCGCCTGAGGGAATTCCCGCACGCGACAGACATCATGTGAATATCCAATATTCCTGCCTCGACACTGACGTTTGTTCCCCAACCTTTTTCCTTTTTGCCTCACTGAAGCAAGACAACATGCATGATGAGAAGGTGACAGAGAGGTGTGTGTGTGTCATCTCGTATGCGCTGTGTATTCTGGTCAACGCTGACGGCAGGTTGAAGTCAACTTTACATTTCAAGGTGTTGGGGAGAATCCAGCCTTCTGAGGTGTAAAGATTCTATCTTGGCTTTTGATATTCGATCTGACTGTGTGTCTGTGTCTTTTTTGTTGTTGTTACACTGCAAGTAGAGAATATACACCCGGGTTGTGCGTTAAAGCGATTGCTTTCAGGATTCCAGGACAGTGTCGGGTCGCCGTCTGGGTGCACAGCTACTGTATGTGTGTTTAGCTGTCCAGAGTCCCAGGCCTGATTCCATAAGGGAAATCTCCTGTGCGCCTCACTCTGATTGGACACCCTGTATCTGTGTTCAGACAGTCGCCCACAGTCTGAACACAGATACAGGGCTGCATGCCTCGATGTACTCGTCATGCAGCTTTAGTTTTCCTCTCCTCTCCTGCCGTCTCTCTCTTTCTCCAACTCCCACAGCAGCCAGACGTACATACACTCAGTGAGGTACAAACAAACGCTAGTGCATCCAGGCACATATTCACAAGTCAAGTGCACGCACATGCATTTGTCAATCAGCTGCACTCAAGGATATACGACTGAAAGCAGCTCTGCTAAAGTGGTTTGTTTTTGGACAGTATCGGTCTGTTAGCAGGATTATGCAAAAACTAAAGGGTTAATTTTACGGAATCTTTTGTGCAGGTGTGCCAACGGCCAACGAAGAAAACAGGCACAGATCCAGTTCAAACATAGCTAACAATATAATCTGTTTATTACTGTTGGGGGAGGTCTGCACTCTTTGAGATCTGTCAACAGGATCATACAAAAACTAGCAGCTTCTTACTGCTAATGGAGTCACTAACACACACTAACAAACCTGGCAACTTTCTGGACAAACCCAGGAGTCTGTCTGATGAAGAGGGTTCCCTGTAGTTCCTGCCAGGGAACAAGAGGAACACCTCTCTCTATGCATCTACTGCAGTGAGACGAAGCAGAAACGTTCCGTCTGCAGGGAGGCGACTGATAATCTGCTGCTTCCCTGTGATCATTTCACATTTAAGTTCACCCCAAAATCACTGCACAGACGTTGTTTTGTACGGTGATGATCTTAGGTAATAGGTAGGTAATATCGTAATCAATTAGGACATTAGGATCTTCCCTTTGGATCTTGGCAACTGTGGCGAACCGTACCTGAGGGTGTTTGACGATTGTGTCACCGAGCCGGGGACTGTGTCTTTCCAGGCAGATGTTTCTGGGAGATTCCTTTCAGATGTAATGACATCCTCCGAGGCAAAAATACATGAACAGAATTCTAGTGTGGTGGACCCCAAAGCAGAATTCATTGCTCCAGCATCACTCAGAAATCCTAAATCACACACAGTAGATTAGATTAGATTAGATCAGAAAACCTTTATTCGTCCCACGACAGGGACATTTACATAATTACAGCAGCAAAGAGACAGTGCACACATTAGAGCATTTACAACAAATATAACAAGAAATAATAAGTAAGCAAGTATTGCATGTAAGTTATTGCACATTGCACGTTATAGAGTCTGACTGCTGCAGGGAGGAAAGACACCGAGGGTGAATCACTTCATACTCATACTTCAAACATCCTTCTTTCTATATCTACCAGATTTCCATTTGTATTGAACATGAGACACTATCAGAGGTGAAAACACCTTTTAATCCCATGATGTCCAAAAACATCAACGTGTCTTTGATCTATTTTGTGTTGAAAACTGGAGTCCAACTTGTGAGAAGCCGTCTCACGTTCCATCTCATCAGTTTCAGCTTCATTCTTTGCATTTGTTTGGGCGTGAATCCGATGTAAGCCTGTTTTATTTTAAGGAGACAATAGAAGTGGAATGTTTCACTCTGTTCCCTGGTTTATAAACTGCAGTGCGGATGCTTAAAGCCTCGAACCTGCTTACTTGAGACTTAATTAACTCAGACAGTCTTCACATTGAGTTTCGCTCCAGCCAGCGGTACTCCTGGTATGTGTCACACTCTAATTGCTCCCCGAACGACACAAACTAGGAACAACAATCCTATTGTTACATTTTTCTTCTTCTTTTTTTTCCCCCCCGGTTTAAGTAAAATCCCTCTCTCAACATATCTCTTAATCTCAGTGGTCAGTCAGATCCTGGGACAAACAAACGAGTGGATCCTCAGTCGGAGTATCAAGTCCAGTATCTCTGGAAACAAATCGAATTATCCGCTCTGGACTAGTGACGTCGGATATTAACGCAGGTCCAAAACGTTGTAACCAAAACAAACTTTAATTCTTTTAAGGCCGTCTTTCTTTTAGTGTCTTGTAAGTGATGTTTGACATATTTGTGTCATATTTGGTTTAATCCTCATAATTATAGCAAGTACATCAAATTAGAAAATGCTGCTGTTGTCTATGACATGTTTCTTATAGTTTAGTTTAATGCTGTTTTCTTTCTTCTTCCTGCTTCTTTCATGTGTTTTACCACAAAACTTTCTCCAGATCTGTTTGTCTGCTTTTTGTTTCGGTCTCATTCGGTGCCTGAACTTCTTCTCCCGCCTGCCTTTTCGCTGTGTTTTGTTGCTCTCCCTCGTCGGCTCTGCAGCTCTACATATCTGCAGGCATTGATCAAATGTCAGAATATTTTCCCGGAGTTAGTACAGTGTTCATCAGGCCGTACCTTGGTTGAACTCCCAGCTCTCCTCTCCGCCGATGATTAAATAACAGGCCCTCTCGTCCAAGCATTGTCAACCCCAACTCCTCCAATATTGTTCCTCGGTCAGTGTCTCTTTGTTTTGGGAGGCCGATGAATCAAACAATAACCAGACTTTTGCACCCAGAGACCGCGAGTGTCACATCGAATATGCAGGTCAAGACTGTTTTCCGAATAGTAAGTTTTCACTAAACAATCCGACTTTGTAACGCGAGCTGGTTGTTTGTTTCCTTTTTCCTCGTGTGGGTTTTCTCATGTTCAACACTGCTAAATCAAGCAGCAGTGTTTTCCCAAGCCGAGCCAAGAGGGTTGTTACGCCTAAATCTAACCAGACCTCAAACACATTTCACAACTCATTCAGCACGTTTTCAACAAAACGGACTTTTATTTTGAAAAGCCGTGCGATTCTCTAATAAGAGCGACATCACCGCGATGTGCGTTTAACACACGCGGTGCCCTTATATGATCCGTTTATTGTTCCTCACGAAGAACGACAAGCGCCGACAGGACACTGAGGAGCTACACTCCAGCTCTCTCTCACTTTTTTTCCTCATTTGCAGCTTTGAGAAACAGCGGTCAACACGGAAATGGAACCAAAGTAGCGTTTCATTCAGCCCGTTCCCTTCCTTTAGGCAGTGATTGAATTTTCCCCTTGCCTGCACAAAGCCAGTCCCCCACAGGAGCGTTGGCATAAATGCTGTTGGAGGCCTGCCTGTTAATCCGCTAAGGAGAGGCATGTGATGAGATGTATCATGTTCGTCATGCCCGGCGCATCAGACACACACAGATAGCCACATGTCTCCGGTGGAGGTCTGAGTGTGAAGGAAGCCCCGTGTAATACTGCAGAAAGAAGCCGGGGCTGACCTGTGGGAAATAAGGTGCACGCCGGTTAGTCCCTCTTGTACCTCACACATTGAACTCCTGTCCTTTGGAAGACTTCTTCTTTTCAGTGTCTCTTCTTATATAGAAAAGCATGTGAGGAGCAACAGATAGATGAAGATAGAGGTGGTGATGCTGCAGATAGAAAGACAAACAGACAGAGTATAGAGATCACAAGTGCAGCGTCTACATTAGATGTTTAACATTCCTCTGAGATGGGTTTGATAAGTTCCTCTCAGTATCAGGACGCTTCAACCCATAAAGGTTTATGAGCATCGTGTTCCTCACGTCACACAGCCGGTCTTTGATCGGATTGATACGACCGGACTTGATCCGCTCTTTCATCAACATCAAATAAAAGGGGGAAAGAATAATTTCTGCTTTTCTCAGAGCATCGGAGCAAAGGAGCTACGATAGGAAGAGTGTGTTTCTTTGTGCAAAGGGAGCTCGAAGGTGATGTTTATCACTCTGCTGTTACTGGAAATATACAGTAGGAGGCTTTGAAAACAACCCTGATGCATCGTGGGTACTGGAACAGCTTCAACCGAGTGTATTAGTTGCCCAAACCGGACAACATGTAAAGTCCTTCCACCTCTGATATTTGTGCAGTAACTGCTGTAAGTGGGGCACATTTGGATTAAAAAACAACTCGTGAATGTCATTTCTTCGTAGCTGAGATAGATTGCAGGTAATAGATAAACTTGATTTGTAGTGAATCAGGATGTGTTACAGCCACGGATCCACTAAATAGACCAAATCTCACACGGACCTTAGATAATTTAAATAACGGCTTTCACATGATTCTTAGATTTCACAGCCTGTTTCATGCGTCCTATCTCCTGGTAATCCAGATGTGGTGACCGTCTCACTGTTCTGCATGAAACCCGTATTTTACCGATGACCTTGAAGAAGGATTATAAAACCTACATCGGATGTCACAGTCACACCGACTGTTTACTTCCTCGAGGCCGTCACGAAGCGTCTTCTCATTCCAACAGTTTAACACCGACGCGTCCGTCCTCGTGAAGACTTGTGCATATGAACGGTTTCTCAGTATTTCCTTACAAGGTGTTTTATATCTGCTGTTGGAGTCGCGCTCACCTCCGAGGGAACGTAAGCCCGTTAACATAAATTTCACTGAGTGCCGTACTTTAGATTTCGGGCCGTCCTGTATACGTGTCGGAGGGATTCTCCCGCGCTGCCGTCGGCAGGGCCGCCTGTGTGTTTGCTTCCAGTAGAATAAACACCACGGCTGCTTTGATAAACCATGAAGCCTTCATTCACTTTTTATATCCGAGCTCCGGCCGAAACTCATCCGCAAGAAATGTGTTGTGCCTCTCTCGGGGAGATTGATTTAGGTATGTTGCTTTCTGAGAGAAAACTAAACACTCTGCATGTTAAACGCCGGCGCTCTTCCCTCCAGGGAGGTCTCAGAGCTCTTCATAGGTATTTTGTTGCAGATTTTAATCGACTGGAGTCACGATCAACTCAAGCATGTGCTGTGTTTGTGATGCACGTGGATGTGTGATTGAATGTGAGCTCGCCGTAGGCTGCAGTATATATACATGGACGTATCCTACATGGTTTATTGACTCACAGAAGCATTAAGCTGACAACAACGTATCTCCTAATTCATTTTAATGAGAAACCAAAGCAATATAAAGACATTGGAATGCATATGGCCGCCGTCCTGGTGAAGGCTTTAGCATGTCTGTGGGTATGAATGCGTGACTGTGCATACGTGTGTGTGTTTATTAACCTTTTGCCCCTGTCTCTGCTTTATATCTCCGGGGGTCCCGGGGGGCCGGACGCTGGACCGCTTCACACGTGCACGCAGTTACATCATCGTACATGCTGTACGACATCTAGTACCCGCGGAACAACGACACAGAGGCGCGAGAAACAGCAGATCTCAACTGTACCGAGATAAATTAAAACATGTTAAATCCTCGTTGGAGATAAAGCCGAGTCAGTTATAGGAAACAACAAAAAAAAAAAAAGAAGGCTTTTATTGTTGTACATTTCGCCTCTCGGCAACCCGGGCAATTATTGAGTTAAGACAATTTTTCCATCCACAAATTTGCAGCGGTTTTGGAGACGAGACAAAGACCCTTTTGAACAATAACAATCACTGGTCTCTCATAAGTTTTCTGTTTGGATATGATTTCCCACACACACATCTGTTCGTGTGCTATATGTGTGTGTGTGCGTGTGGCTCTGCATGCATGCTCGTGCACTCACAGGTATTCTTGCGTGGGTGTGTGCGTGTGCATGTGTGTGTGTGTGTTCCAAAATAGTCTTTCAACACGAGTTAGCTGGAAGCAGAGAAACAATCAAGGGCAGAAACAATACAAACAGATGGAGCCATCTCTCCCAACAACACACACACACACACACACACACACAGATGTCCACAGATTCAGAGGCTGATATCAAAGCGTCCACCACGCTCCCCCATTAACACGGCAGATGGACTTGAACAGTTTTGTTTGTCAGACTGAGGAACACCTACAGACAGACTCCATCACATGAGGACCCGCCCACAGCCGCACCCGGTACCGCAGCCTCGCATCCATATGCCAAACTTACTCTTCTACTCAGCGGATTAAACTATTGTTACCTCTCTGAGTTTCCCGTCCAACCGTGACAAAGTGCTGCTGTTCAGTGCTGACAACATCATTTTGAAGAGACGCTCACTTTGACCTTTACTGGACACAAATTGGGTCGGAATGGAAGATCATCTGAAACCGAACAGGAGGGGGAAGCTGTCTGCATCAGGTCCTTCAGAAGACCGAGCAAGTGACAAAAAGACTTCTGCAAACGGCTCATTAAAGTGATACATTGAACATTTCATTAAAAAGCTCTACCAGTTTCTTCAGGTCAGCTTGGAGACGGGTGTCTGGGAGGAACCGTCCTCTTTACATCCGGACGGCTTTTAATTTGCACTGCTGGAACTCACACAGAAGAAAACAATGTGACATATTTTTAGATCTTAAAAAGTTGCAAAGATGCAGTTAAGGGCCGGTCACTGCCTCCTCCTCCTGTAAACAACAGCAGAGCCTCTCATGTGGAGTCCATCCGAGCTGAAGCAGATACTGCTGCAGCATCGTTGTTGGTACAGACGTTTCAGACGCCTCAGAAAGAAGACGTGATGTACGACAGGTCCAAAGGGTTCAGTCCTGTGTGGGCTTTAAATAGCCTCCAGACTTTCAACAACAATGTCGTTAATATAGAGGTGACAGTAGTACAATACCATCACGAGTAATAACTTTCTCTTTTATGACCCCTTTGTCATTACAAGCCTTAGAAAAACTCCGTGGGATTTTAACGGCCGTCCGTTTTCTCTCCTAATTGAGATTCTGTGCGACTCACTTAAAGACGCGAAGATAAAACTCTGGAGCCCCAGTTTGTCAAAGAGCACGTGAACCCCGGACGATGAGGTCGGGGGTGAATGTGTGCCGGAGTCTCCGGCAGACAGGTTTGTTTGTCGGCCCGGGAGAGTGGAGCCCTGCGTGCCTTCTGTTTGAGATATCCATCTCTACTTCTATCTCACGCTCGGTGCCTCTGGTTAGCCCCTCGCACACACATGCACCGCAACCCCGACCTCAGAGTAACAGACAGAATGGATAGACATTACCTGGACGAGCCTGAGACACCTGGACTGGATATTAAGAGGACTTTAGCTTGCCAGCTTCTGCAGCATAAAACTAAAGACGAAGGGTCATTTACAGGAAGACAACAATGGAGCTGTCGAGGAAAGACGATGGCATGACCGAATCATATGGAGCTCATATGAGATAATGGCTTATGTGTCCCTGTCGCAGTGATGTGGAGTGGAGGGAGGGGACAGG
>CAAKHC010011515.1:0-19496 GCA_901007825.1 Macroramphosus scolopax
TTTTATTCTGAAAAACCCTGAATTAGAACAATTACTGCAATGTGTTATAAAATATTTACACTATAAAATATGAAACAAAAATGTAAAACTTGTGTGAATAAACCAGCAAAATGTGGAGTGACTATACTTTGAACATTCATCCCCTCTTTATTACGTGACACAAGTAACTTAGCAATGCCAGCTGAGCTGCTGAAACAAAGAAGCAGACAGACAAAAGCGTTGCTACTCTGCATTTTAAAGGTGGCCAGCGAGAGGCTAAGAAGACTTCTTAGGCAAGTGTTCTTGGTGTTATGGGGGTCTGTAATCAATACTGAAAAATGAAAACAGCTCATTAGGGATTGATTTCAGTCCCATTTAGATAAGCAGAGAGCGTCGGGGCCCGGCCCCCAGGGGCCCCAGCCGAGCCCAAAGTTCATGCCATGCCAGGTAGAGCGCAGCACCGCAGGCTATCAACTTTATTAGAATGGAGATAAGCTGATTAGACCTTGTCAATCAAAGGTGCCAGTGACTCAATCGTGATCCAGGGGACTTTCTTTTCCGTCTCTCTTCTTTTCTCTCTCTTCCCACTCTCACAATCTCCCTCTCTCTTTTTTTTTTTTGTAATAAATCATTGAAGCGACCAACAAAGTGGCAGCCATCGCCGGGCTAAGCTAAGCAGCCCTGCCGTTTGTCACCAAGGCAGACGCGTGAGGACCCTGTGATGATGTGACGACTATATTAAAGAGTACATCAGTTTGTTTTAAAGCAGTTTGATTTTCAGCTGCAGTGGTATTAAACGAGAAGGAGGGGAGGGCGAGCGCGCCGGCGTCATCGAACACGATTCCAATGGCAGAGCAAGGGGTGCTGGGACAGCGCGAAATAAATAGATAAATGACAAAGTGGCGAGAAATAAATAAATATGTTCTTGTAAACATAAAAAAAAATCTTCATGGCTCCCTTTTGAAGCAGAGTGCAGCTTTGAGTCTTGCTGTGAGTCCATGGGCGCTGGAGTGGCCCAGTAACACAGCGCACATTTGTCCCGACTCTATCTCTCCCCCTCCATCTTCGGCTCTTTCTCCTTTTCTCTCCCACTCGCTTTATTTCTCCCCCGTTCCTTCTAAGGATGAGACTCGACGATTCTTTTGGGGCCGGGCCACCAAAGCGGCACTCGATCCTCAAATCCATAAGCAAACACTTACCAAATGACATAATCAGTTACATTTATGAGTCCCGAGTGATATTTTAAGGAGCTTTTATTAGTGCGCGACAGGATTTTCTTTCAGTGTTTAATATTCACAATGTTCGGCTAACTCAAAGACATGCAGAGTCTTAATTTAAATTGTATAATCATGTTAGTCAAACATATTTTTCTACGAATTAAAAAATATATTTTTTACTGGAATTCACATGTTCCCAGTTGTTGCATATAACTTTTTAAGTTTGTTGTTAATCACAATACTTATTTATTTCAATTATATATTCTTTATTTGAAGTTTTACGTCACCTTCCATTCACCCACAAACAATCTGACACCTGGTGTTTTTAAGAATTTTTTTCCCTCTCACTAGAAGCTTGATTTGAAGAACACAGTACGTATGCATTGTAAATCATTTCATTAAGACACGGCTGAATCTTTTCAAACTTTTATTTTATTCTCTATGTTCCACATTGTAGCTTGAATATTTTAAGGATCTCTTTTTTCATTCCTCTTTTTAAAAGGACAGTTTGCTAAAGTGGATCTCCTTGAGGTATAGCATAATAAATGATTTTTTTTTTTGTAGGCTGATACAATTGGAATGTTGCATTGTGTTCAAAAAGAATATAAAGTTATTTGATAATTGTTTGATTAATGGTGCCGAGAGCCTGAACTTAAATATTTCACAGCTTGAATTGTTAACTGAGAAGGGGGGGGGCTTTATAAAAAAAAAAAAAAAAATGGGGGAATGTATGTTTTTCTTTAGCTATTTAAAAAGAAAATATTTATTAAAAACACTTTGAAAGTATATTTCCTAAATATATATTCGTCAATGCATAACATCCTGCTCTCAGAAAATCTAGCCGTGGGTGAGCTGTTTATCGGTAAACCCCTGGTGGATGAAAGGCGTAGCAATAATGATTTTTTCTCTCCTAATCGGACATTGTCAGCAAGGCGTCTTATCGTGGAGAGGAAAATGACACCGATCCTATCGAAGAGCCTGGAGTCCGAGTCGGCGGCGTGTGTCCCCCCCAATCACGGCCGGCCGTGGCCCAGCCATATCTAGCGCCGCCACAAACGGCGAGCGATGCTTTTTTCATGTGGACTTCAAAAACGTTGCGAGTCATTAAAATTGCACCCGCGTTCTGCAGCAGGGATCAGCCGCTCTGGAGCGAAAATGGAATGTGGGAAGAGGAGACTCGCTAAATGTGTTAATTCCATCCTCACATGTTTACGGCTTAATTTTAATCTGTTTGAGGGAGGAGGAGGGGTGGAGGGACGATTGGAAAGGGGGGCAGGAGGGGCAATGAGAAAGCCTCGCACTGCAATAAATCGCCATTATCTTTGACACCCTAGGACTCAGCTGTTCCAGGGATTTAGCGGTCCATTGGCAACAGTGTATATCGTAGTGCATAAAAACACTGTTTACGCTTGAACTGTGGTAGCTAAGGTGCAATCACCAGTTTCAGGCTGCTCAGACAAAAGGCCTCGCGCGCACAATGGCCAGCTAGCATACGGACCCTCAATGGAAGAGCTCAACCAACAGACTCAAGTATGTGTTTGTGTGTGCGTTGGCTCGTCCGCGCGTTGACAGGTGCTGTCGCGAAAATCCAAATCACAATATTAGCTTAGGTTAAGTGGGGCTGCAAAGATGGCAACGAGTGAGATTTCGAGTAAATTAAATGGACCTTCCGCCACAGATCAACGCTCCAAATTGGCTGACATAATAATCGTGCTTCATTTGAGTCTACCGTCTTCTGCGGCAATTCTTTTTAGGTCTGCTCAAAGTGTTTGCTAATATTAATAAAATTATGGCAAAATCTAATAATTAGACCTTTAGTCAGTTATTAGCTTCGGCAAGACTCTCAGCATAATGAGACTCTTGGTTGTAATGATCTGACGAGAGAGCTCATTGGAGCTTTTAGCCTCAGTAAAACATGAGACAACATTGCGATGAGAAAACATAGGTTTTCCATTTCGAAAATTGCCCCGACATTGTTAAATGTAATTTAAACTTAATAAGATCAAACCAACAAGAATTTATCAAAGACCCTGAAGCTCTTAGCGACAACTCTTTGCACGTTTTGCACCTACAGCAAACTGACGCCTCAAGTCTTTGCTGCTGTTGTGCAGTGAAAATGTCATCAGCTGAAGTGGTATCAATTTAAATTTACCCAAGACAATATTGACATTATCAACTGGACAACAGCGAGCCGACAACCAGATTAGCATTTCTTCAGTGTGAAGAATCGCCCAGACCACAATAAATAACCTAATTTGTGTTGTTCAGCAAATTCCTCTACAATATTGAATATATTTTCAATATGCAGCGTTATTTCAAACTTTGCTCCTCTCAGCTTTAAATAATGCACAGTATGATTATAGTATAACCCTTGAATTCAGTCATTTTGGTTTGTAAATTGGTCTTTAATGTCAATCAATCCTCATCGAAATCGTTTATCGGTGCAAATCTGACGCTTATATCAAGATGCGAAATACCCTTCAATTGCTAGACAGTGGTAGGCCATTATATTTATAAAGACACCTCGGTCCCAACCTTGAATCAGATTTCTTTTTTTTTTCTATTTTTAGATTACAATAACTAAAAAAGATACCCCCTGCCTTCTTGCATGTAGAAGAAAAAGTGTAGCATTGACCTCTGGCTGACACAGAGAAAGCTGAGGGAGGGAGAGGGGGGGCGGGGGGGGGGGGGGGGGGGGGTGGTAGAGAAAAAGAAAGCAGCAGAAAGAGCGACAGCGAGGAGAGAGCTAAGACAACAACTGTGAAGAGCTGCATAGGGTTAAAGAAAAACTGTTTCAGAAGGAAATGGGAGACAAAAGCGAGGACTCTGAGCCCCCATGGGCGCTTTAAAGAGCCGCTACATCTGAGACGCTGAAATATTAAAAAACGGAAAGCGAGAAAAAAAAAAAAAATAAACAGTGGAGGAAAAAAAAAAAGTATAGGAGTGATTGTGAGGGAGAATTGTGCCACCCTGTCACCCGAGGACGTATATCAGAAATATAAATTCAGTGATGAGAATGACACGCCGCATGACAAAGGATGTGATGTGTGTTAAAATCCTGAAAGGGTTTTTATCTTTTTTTTTTAAATTAGGTGACATGTATCAGAGTGTGGATATGCAGCTGTGAACGGACACGAGATGTTAGGGGGGGAGCCACATGAAAAATAAAATACCTCCTGGCTTTTACTTGACCAGTATCCTTCCTTACATGTGTTCACATTTCCATCATAGTATAGAGATAAACCACCTTATTTACAACAAAAATAAATTAAAAAAAAAGGCAAGAGGGAAGCTACTACAAAGCACTTGAGTAATGACAACTGAGTCAAACTACCATTAGCAGTGGATCCTCACAGCGAGTCGTCTGTCAAGCTGGCAGACACAGTAAATGGGCAAGTTTTATATGTATGGAAATTCCAAGGGGGTGATGTTCTGCCATTAGCACACTTGTCAGTATTTTATACTTCGCTCATATCAACCGGAAATATTGGTAGTCGTTCAAAAATGAAAATCTCCTCCATAGCGACACGTCAAGAGGTCAACCCGTCTGCCCTCTGTAACAGCACCTGTGGTTGGAATAGATTCCATTGCGAGGTGTTAAAGATAGAATATTCTGAGAGAGGAAAATCAACCAATATCGTATTTATATTCGCACGTCGATCCGACTCTCAGCTTTTATATCAACCATAAACCAAAAGCAGAAATATTTACTTCATATTGACCCTCATGGCAGAAACATTTATGACATAATTATATGTCAGATTAAGCCACATTACTGCTGATGCCTTAGTAAAGCCATCAATCACCTGCTGTAGTTATCACCATGAAAGTGGAAGTTAGCAGAATCTGTTTAAGGCCTATAATTTACTGGAATCATAATACAATTTAAATATATACTTATGCATGAAAACAAGTATTTTTTAAACTGAAATACTGTATTAAGTAATATTTGAATATGCTATTTTTGTATCTTCTTTTCCCTTGTTCCACTGCCCTTGTGTTGGATGAACAATAAAAACAAATTATAAATAGAATTTAATAAAAAGGGAAATTTGATGAATTTAATAAATAGGATAAATACATTTAAATTTTGAAATATAATGTACATTTTTTTTCATATATATTCTGTTCACTGTTTATCCATTTCAAAAATGTTGTTACAAATAAACTCTTCATATATTCCTGTCCTCCTGCTCATGCCTGGCAATTTTAACAGTATACATAACTTTAGATTTATACTATTGGTGTTTAAATTCCATGTATATGATTATTTTGTCCTCTCAGACGACCCATGGCTCGTGCATTAATAGTTAATATATAATCACACCGAAAAACGTAATCCTGTACGAAAAGTTGCAACCAACTTGGCTTTTTATACGTCTTTGAGTAAGATATGTGATTCAATTATTACACTATAATAATTGCACGCCGGAGCAACACTGGTTCTTTTTTAGCTTAAAGCTGGTGCTTTGTTGTCAGAGTCAGTTAGGTAAAGCCCCGTGTGACAGTTCTCGTATAGTCACACAGGTGTTTTTCAGTTGCACAGATAGAGACCTTGTAGCCTGGTGTCTGCAGCGAGCTGCAATGTGGCTTCCTCAGAGAGGTTCATACTTTTAAATTACTTGATCTAAATCTACGGAAGTAGAACTTCTTCATCCTCTGCGAAAGTGAGTGTGGCCTTTGGCCTTGAGGGAAATATTTTCCGCTGTGTTTAGAAAACCATATAGGCCATAATGCAGTCATTAGCTCTTTATTAATCTCCATCTTCTGAAGACCTACCCGGAGCCTCCCACCCTGCAAGCCACACAATTATACTGCACAAACACGGTGAAGCACATTAGCCATCTCCGTCTGTCCTTGCTCCTCTTTTCCTCAATGGTAGCCCCAAGGAGCACACCCCCCTTCCCTGTCAAAGGAGTTTCCTTCTTAGCTGTCCTGTGCCCATCAGACAGGGTGCCCGCCTATTTAAGACACCCAGGGAACATGAAACAGAGCCGGGCCGAGATGTCAGCTGGTTGGCCCATCTGCCAGTCAGTGGGATGGTAAAGCTTTTGTCCTGGGGGGTAACCTTAGGAGTGCTCTGCGTGCTACTCAAGCATGTTTATGTGCACACACACACACACACACACACACGCGTGCGTGCTGATAATTTATGGGTGACTTGTGTGCACACACAGGATTGTCCCATTTTGAACAAACTGACCAAAATTTAAATTGGCTCTGTTGTCAGATCAGGGCAAAAAATAACTGCTGTGTTTATCACAACATTTTTGAATGACAGAGATTTCAAGGGAATGTAATGTGTAGGTCTCAAAGAATTGTCCTCTGCTGGATCGAAATTAATTGGTCTCATTTCAGTTCTCCTCACTTCTTATGGAAACCCCAGTTGGTAGAGCACTCGACAGAATTTTAAATTGCCTGCAACTTGTCTCTATCCTTTCCCTGTTCCCCTGTTAAATACCATAACCTTGACAGTACAAACAGTTTGACTCCCATATAAATGAACCTAGGTGCTGACTGGATTGCGGGCTGGCCGGCTGCTTGAATCCAAAGCACAATACCACTCGTGCATTCTATCTTTCGGTAGATAGGCCGCGCCGTTGAGCTGCTGTGGGAGGGAGGCGCTGCTTGTTCTCACTCTGTAAGAAGGTGCTAAAAGGAGGCCTCTGTGCATGCACGAACGCACGCACATAATCCTTTGGACGGGTCTATGTGAGCCCAAGAGTTCCTTAAAAGGGAATGCATGCAGACAGCATGAACTTATTTATTTACCACTGAGTTATGCTTTTGTAGTTGTGCTTGTCAGGGATATCAGCACAAGTTAATATGTGTGCTTTTGTGAGCGTGCACATCTGCGTGTGTCTCCCAGCAATATGCATGTTGCACGTGCTTTTTGCACCTCATCCGTTTCAGCCTCAGATAAAAATGTGATCTATAACAACAAAGTCATCCCTTTCCTGTGCTGTAATCATTTTTAGTTCAACTTTGACTGTTGACTGCCATGTAGAAAGCTCCCCTTAAGTGGTCTACATAGTCCCCATGCTCACATCAGTCAGTCTCACCGCATGATATATGTAGTGGTAGTCCTGAAGGGCTGATGTATGCACAGCTCTGCACCGGCAAGTCCTCCCTGAGAACATCTATGATCTTGGGTTACTCAATCATCAATCAAGGCCAACTGCAGCGTACTGTACTGTCGCCCATCTTTTAAAGTGTAGTTGTGAAGGACTGGCTAAGATGGCCTAAGGGACACTTTCCTTGGTCTGGCCCATCTCAGGTTTGATGTGAATATGTGCGTAGTTATGACTACACACCGAAGACTTTTTAATGTTTGGTGAAGGCCACCAGATACTAGGGATGCAGTTATTAGTGTTTTATCTTGGAGTATTTGCAATTTTAGTAACGTGTTTTACTGCTGTAATTCTGATCATGTTTGCTTGATATTGAAACAGGACATCAAAATAATCATTTTACAATGTAAGGAATCTTATAATTTTAATGTACTAAGTCATTGCTAGGTAGTGCATGCTTAAATAAACATTTATTACAAGTTGTATTGCACAGAAGTGGAATTGGCGGTTGTCTGAAATAACAATGCAGACGATGCATTAGCTGAGCATCGCTGTCAAACTTATCCAGAATGAGGCTTTTTTACCTGGAAAAATTCAAAGCTCAAAGCTAAATTTCAGACATTTATGGACAGAGGGAGAAGACGTCGAAGCCGGTGTGAGCAAAACAGTGCGTGAGAATCAAACAGAAATATACAGTTCATTCACTTTCCCGCACAAAGCTACAATGCATTCATTGTGTTATCCAGAATGGACATTCAGAACCATACGAATCTGCAGTGATGGAGTTGCATGCCAATTTTCCCTGTGTGCTTGAAGTGAGGTATTGTGCCATTTAATGAGCTGTTTAGACTCGTGGCTGGTTGAATTTGGACTCTAACAACCAGCTCAGTGAATAATTGTTATTGCCTCTTAAAGGCCAGATGTATGGAATTCATGCAAATTTAGAAAAAGGGAAAATGTGTGTGTGTGTGAGAGCCTTGGAATAATTGTATCCCAGATGTCCTTCTTTCATGTGAACTACACACACGTGTGCACACACACACACACACACCTATAAAGGAACAGAGCGGATGATGATTAAGATCTTAAGCATATAGAACCACTGTGTTGTTTTAATGTTTGTGTGCATGTTTGTGTTGCCGTGGCATTTCTGAACATTTTTCTACTCCTCGGTCTTCCGTGACAGGTTCACCCATCTCTCCTGGGGAGCCTTCACTCCCAATTTAGACGCGAGCATCGTCAAGTGACAACAACGGCTCTGGCACCCTACCTTTGCAGTATGACTACAGTTAACTTAACAAGTCTCGATATGTGAGCTCTATCTTTGATGTAATTGATTTGAGCACGTCTCTTGCGGGGAATATTTCGGTGCATCTGTAAAGATGAACTTTTCCGAGAGACGCGGGGTCATTTTCGTCACATTTAGAAACCCAAAAAAATCTTTTTTATCTTATTTTACATAAGCTGCACTGTGCTGTGTTGGAAGTCCATTTAAAAAGAAAAAAAAAAAGAAGCTTCCTCTGCTTCTGAATACCAGCAAAAGTGCAGCCCTTCATTTATCAGGACGGGCTTGTGTCGCCACCCTGTACTCAAGTATATAAACTGCAGCAGAGCAGCAGCAGAGTATCAAAATCCATCTGCCCTTGCCTACTTGTTGTACCCTGATCATAAATGGCAGCAGCAGAACAGAAATCAAAGAGCCCTCTGATGCTAAACTGTTAGGAAGGTGGTCACTGTACAAGCAGATCTTGCATCTCAATATGTTTAATGTCTACATCAGACTTTCTCCAGGCTTGGCTTCAGTCTAACTGTGGATATTCTTGTGGAGTTTTTAAGATTCAAGCACAGTGTATTTAATGTTCCTCCCTATCTTTGAAGTTTCTACTACTTCTACTTCCAGTACCTTTAGCACGGGTGTTTCGTAAAAACGTGATGCACCCGCTTTACCGCGGGAAAATATCACAACCGTGCAAAATTTTGTAATCAGAAAGTCTTAGTTTCATTATAAAGATCATAACAAAAATATATCCTCTGCTTTTAATCCAATCTTCTACGGAGCAGCGGGTAGCCGCATGCAGCGCCAGGGGACCGACTCCAGTTCTTTCTACCATTGCTTTGGTTGAGGGGCACTGAGAGGAGTATTTACTTCCTAACATACGTGTGTTTTGATGGTCGGGGGAAACCGGATCAACAGGAAGGAACCCGTTCATACGTGGGGAGAGCCTGCCAGCTCTATAAAGAAAGCTTGGACCTTCGTCCTCTGAGTCATTCGACGTCACACCCAAAGATGAATTCACCTCATTGCTCAGGTTCTCTGAGTCATTGCAGCTCATACAATGACACTAAACAAGTAAGGTAAACTAACATCGGAGTATGTGGGTAAAACGGAGGGTTATCTCTGTTCATCTTTAGATCTTAATCAACAAGGAAAGCAGATATTTTTCCCAGTCACTCGAGATCAAGAACCCTTTTAAATGTGGTCGGATTTCAGTAAACTGCAAGTGCCTGAGTTTGTGAGAGATGTCCTTAAATGTGTGTGTGCGTTTGTGGGGGTTGAAGTTTTGTTGAGTGACAAGGGCACGCGTCTTGAGCCACCTGGATTTATTTGGGCCAAACAAGAGGGGGCCCATGTCTGTCTGAGGCCCCTCTTCTGTCCGCAGTGGGGCCTCAGAGCCATGAACAGAAGGTGCCTCTTCATAACTCACACCTGAGCTCTTCCCAGCCTGGGACCAACCTCTCTCTCTATCTCTCTCCGCATCCATACTGCCTCTTTTCTCTCTGTCTTTCGCTACCCTCTGTATCCTCTCCGGTTCTCTCCCAGGCCATGGCCTGGCCTACTTTTACCTCTCCCGCTCTGGACCCTTTGATGTCGACTATGTTGGCCCTTTCCACAGATCATGTGTACGTTCGGAAGTGGCACCTTTTGCTCAATTCTCCGTCTGTTTATGAATATACATTTCACCCAACAGGATAGTTAATCGTCTACAAAGAGAAGCACTTCCTCTCATGTATTAGCTGTGCTTATTCCAGGAAATAGCAGCAAGGCTCGGAGTGAAAGCTACTGCGCTGTTCACTTGATTCTCTCCTTTCTTTTTTCGAGACGCTGTTGAGTTTGTTCTCTTTTTTTTTTTTTGTTTTTCCTATAAACCTCTCAACTCAGTTCCTGGAAAAGAGACTTCATTCAGGGAAGAAATGCTTTTTTATGTTTGTCTGTTAGGATCTTTTTCATTTAGTCTTCAAGTGACAAGGTGTAAAGCCGGGTAGGCATGTGCATCTCAGAAGAAGTCAGTAGCACAAGTGCTAACAAGACCGCCAGATGGCTGCTTTATTTTTTTTAAAAGCAACATAATCTCAGTAGAGAGAAAACAACTCTGTTGCAAATTTTGTGGTAAGCTTGCCTTACGGCCCTTTCATTGCACTTCCCCTTTCAGTCTCTTCTTGTGAATTGTTGATAAAAAATAATAACCTTAATTGTGACTTTTGCGTAGACTGTGTATAAAGTCCATGGGCTGTGTTTGTACTCGCTAAGTTTCGGAATGTATTTACAATTTTAGCATCTTGTTTGGCAAAACTGCAGTGCAAAGCTCAGTATGGTTGTCCATGTTTACTGGCTTTTTATTTTGACCATCCATCGCCAACAAAGCTCAGTGTGACCTCATCGGAAGTCTTGTCGTCATTATCGGTCACCACTGACGTCCAATGAACCCAAACTGGTCTTAATAGCGGAAGCAGGATTTGGCCCATCATCCTACACTGGTGACATGGGAAACCTGGCAATTAACGGGACATGATGGAAGGCTCCGATTTAGTGGTATCAACTTTTAGGTTGCCCACACACACTGAAGTATGGGAGTAATTGAGCCATCGGTTTCTTTGGGTTCAACAAAAAGACCGAAACTTGGATCCAATCGTCAAAATTGATTTTTACAGTTTTTGGAAACAGCACTTTTATGTATTGTTTGAAACGTAAAGGTCATTCAATAATTGGCTTACAACCGTGATAAAGAAAGTTTTTCCAAACCCACACATTCGCTCGAACTTCAGGCTTATTGCCAATACAGGGCATGAGTGTGTGTGTGTGTGTGTGTGTGTGTGTGTGTGTGTGTGTGTGTGTATGCGTGTCCACTAATGCGTGTGGTTCGCCGGCCGCCTTTTTCTCTCCCGGTCTAATGGTGTGTTATTCCATTCTTCAAGATGTCTGAGACTGTAATTAGTGGATTGCTTTGAGTCAGGCCATCCCAGGGCAATGGGAGGGACTGTGGGGAGTGAAGGGAGGAGCGACATGAGGGAGAACAGGGCAGCCCATTTTATAGTCCTGATGGAGGTTATATTTTCTGTGACAAGTGGACCAGAGTAATCAAAATGTGTTAATAATCCCTTCAAAGGGTTTGGCGGCACATCTTTGAGAAGCCTCAGTGAACGTCAATCCCCCGTTAGACCCTGGTTCTGGCTGCCCCACCCTCACTGACCCTCCGTTACTCTTTCTTTCTCCCCATCCAGCCCTGTCTTCTTCTCTCTTGATGTTTCTATTGACTGATTATACACGAATTTGCACCAAAGTTACATATCAAACTGTATCACGTCCTGTACAAACCACAGATGAAGTCACTGTCGTGTTTTATCCTCCTGCGGTGGAACCTTAGGCCGCAGGACGTGGCACCGGTCTGAGTGCGAGAGACTATTTTAGCACCCCGCTGCTTTAGTCTAAACTCTTGGGACGATCTTAGGTCAGACTGTATACTTTCCATTAAGTTCTATCTTTTGTTTGAGGATTAACACAAAGGTCAGAGTTCACCAGGATGGCCAGATGGGGTCTGCTGTGCTAAATATCCATACCTTCCGCCCCTAAAAGGTTGTGCATCAGGATCAATGCGCCCGATCGATGGGCATCGTGGTGGAGGTAATGCTGGCAAAAAGTTTGAGTGTGTGCATATTGATCAGAGAGAGGCTAAGAAGCTGTAAGGCTATTGATTTGATTTTAGATTCACTCTGTTTTAGCTCATTTCATGTTTGGATGTGATATTTACACACATGCAGTCAACAAACCCATAATACACACAGGCAGAGCAGAATGAGTAATTACCAGGTAATGGTTGTGCTCGGATCGTTGAATTATGTACCAATAATTACTTAGTAGTAAAGGATGATACCATAGAATTATATTGGACATTATATTTCATGGAAACTTGGACCAGTGTGGTAATACAAAAGCGTTTCTGACTTTCATTTTGACAGTTTGTATGCAAGCACAGCTTAACTTAGACCTCAGTGGGTCTCATGCTATGAAGGCCCCTTTAGACCAGAAAGGTATAATTGAAGTTGTACTTCCAGATGCTTTCCAGAGTCCAGCAGCAAAGTTATCGCCAAGCCAAGCACTCGCTCAAAGCTGTAGATTCTGCAGCTTTACTATAAATTTAACTGTATTGTAAACCCAACTTTTACTGAAGTAATAGTGCTGTTTATGACCCCACCAGCACCATATGATGGGACCAACATGTTTATGACCTCATATAACCACGGACACATTGCTGAGGTCGGTTTAAGAGAACACCAACACCTCAAGACGAGAACGTTTTGAACTTGTAACACCCTCTACACACACACACACACACGAAATCAATAACAAACACACACTATTATATACACACAGGTAAATATTACACTTTTTTTATATATGAAAGATATTGACGTGATGATGTTGACATTCATTTAAAATAAGTCTCCTCCCAATTGCAGAAGCTAATTATGTAGTCTCCTTCTGTAGTCGAGTCTGAAGCCTCGTGCCAGTATCGGTTTGAGACTTTAAAAAATGCATGGGGTCCAGGTGAGGAGGCCAGAGAGCTGCGGTGACCTGGGAGCAGTCTGTGCAGCATCTCAGGAGAGGCTGTGTCCTGTGCAGGGCACGAAAGAAAAAGGGACTGTTCTTACTAATAGAGCCAGTGCATGAAAGACTGTGAACTACGGCCGTCTCAGATGGCATTAGTATCCGGTTACATGTACCTATAGTAGGAATCTTTCCATAACGACTTTGTATCAATGCTTGGCATGTACACTCGCATGCCAATATATTAAATACACGTAGATAGCTTTAACAGTCTAATAACAACCCTGTAGTAAATCCTCCCTTCATGGGGAGGATAATGTGATTCATATAAATAGGATGGCCAAAATATTAGGAACACCTCTCATTGCTACGGCCTCCAAAATAAACATTAAGATGAATCGACTCAAACAGTTCAATTGAAACTGAACATTATAATCCTCATGAAGAGATGATTCGCGACAGGGCTGTTGTTAGTGTTATCTGTGTGTACCTAATAAATTGGCCAGTATGTATGTGTATATATACAAATATGTATTTTTGTATATCCCTGGGATGGCTGGCATTGCTGCAAGCGTTTAAGGACTCATTGACTTTCTAATGATTAGTGGTCAGGCCCCCAGCCCGTGCTACTACCAGGGGTTTGGCCTAGCCACTGCTGCTAGCCTCTGGCCACTGCCGTGCACCACTATCGACTCACCCCCAGCCCCCTCTCTCTTTGGCCTGCTGGCAATGTGTCAAAGCCCATTAGCACAGAGTTCCGCAACTATAGAGAGGGATCATTTTAGGTTTGTCTTTCTTGCTCTCCTCTTACTTCTCCACAGCTGTCTACTCGCTCTCCCCCTCTATTTCCTTCTTTTCTCTGTCTCCTCATCCTCCTCCGTCCTGCTGAAATGAAGAGAGAAGCACAGAGAAACAGGAGTAACCTTTGACAGGAGCTGTTCCGGTTGTGGTATGTATGGCTGTGTATTGATCTGCATTGGCGTTGGGAACTATAGAGAACAGAGTCAGTAAGTTGCCGCTGCTTTCAAGTCCCACACATTTTTTTTTTCTTCTTCTGGGGAAACAGAAGAAAGTTTCAGATACATGTTGACCTCTTTAGGTCCCATAAGCTATGGAGATTTGTGAAGAAAAAACAGGGGTGTTGCAACATGTATATGTCTGAGAAGTAAGTTCAGGAATCTATGATCCCGTATCTAATCTTCTATCATGGTAATTTCCGTTTTGTATTTGTGTTTTTTCTTTGTGTTGTGTTTAAGACAAAGAGAGACGCCGTGTTTTTTTTCTCGCTGCATCTTATTCTGTATTATTTATAACGCTGCTCCTCCTCTCGGGTTTGACCTCTCCATCATTTGGTTGTTTCTGTCAAGTTGACCGACATGTCCACTTGAACTATTTTAGAGTTTGTAACTTCTTTTTTTTTTCTGTAAAAGCTATACCGTGATTTAAAAGACGTTCACGCTTTCACACACACACGCACACGTATAGACATACACACACACACAGCTCAGCTCAGCAGCGTTCTTCTAAACCGCCACTTCCTTTTCCGATAAGCTCAACCTCCCAGGAGACGAGTGTCTGTCAGAGTCTTTGTCCAAACAACCGAACATCTGTGGACGAAAAACAAACAAACAAACAAACTAGAAAACTAATACTTTTCCATCATCTGTTCATCAATCCGTCTAGCGGTGAATTCATTATTTATTTATTGAACTTTGGGGCGTGTGTTATTTGAATAATACGGAGGATGACGACGAGGGGAGGTGTTTCAAAAACAACAAAATGACAACCACACCAAAACCACCCGAGGGCATACGCCAACACATCGCATCAGTGTCATCCTCTTCGTCGCTTTGCCCCTGTAGGCTCCCTGCTCAGCAGGTAGCCACACACACATGCCTACATACACGTATACACACACATTGACAATATCCTGATATATAGACGTACATATAAATTTGTTTTCTTACACAAAAGAAAACACACATCATAGTCCTTATAATGGTTTTTATGATAGACAAATATAGACTAAGCACAATCTCTGTCTGTTTCACACACACACATGCACACGCACACACACACACAGTATGTATGCACCACGCCCTCAGGCCCTGCAGACGGCAGCAGTGGCATCGGCGGTGTGATAGATGGATCCTGTCTTCTTGTGATCTCTACTTGTCAGACAAGCGTCACACAAAGCCCAAACACAAATCGAGAACACACGTACGGAGGACATCTCAGCTTGATAGGACCTCGCGGTTGCCTCCCCATCCGTCAGCAGCCAAGATGCTCAACCATCAACTTGGAGCGAGGGTGTGAACGTGCGCCTGTCGAAGGGGCTGTTTATGTATCTGGTTTGCACACTAATGGGTCCGTGATGATGCTTTTATTTTGAAAATCATACGGCTTTCATAGTAATTTGGAATTGAATTGCCCGAAATTAGCAGATTTAGCATTAGCATCCCTCCACTATTTACCTGCATTCAGACACATCCATTTTCTCTTTGCTTCCACCTGATCTGACAATAACGTTCATCTCCAGTTGTGGATCAGGCCGCCACGCCAAGAAAGCACCGTTCACCCGACACCTGAACGGGACAGGCGAAACACAAAAGGCAGCCAACTCGTCCAATACCACACACACATACGACATCTTATCCCCTCCCTACCTGCCAGACGGGAACGCTGCAAAACCACACCACAACAAAAAAACGAGAGCGAGCCCACCTTTTGTTTACTATTCTCAAAGGTGGATCACGGGCCAAGCCTGGTAAGGGATTGTGACAGAGGTGATGTCTAAATTAATCATTCATGCTCTTTCACATGGGCTACAGTAACAGACCTGAAATATTAATGACAGTTGCAGCATAAATTTGATTCCCTTTTCTCTCTGATTAGAATCCACAGGCGTGCTCACACACACATGTTTATTTATGCCCTGGAGATGAGGAACGGGGTCACTATCAGGAGTTGGTCCGCACATATAGACACACACTCCTCTTCCCTCTCTTTCTTGCCACTTGCACTTGTGTACCACCTCATTGTTTTGGAATATGTACATATTTTTCACGTGTGGTGGGCGAGAGGGCTATACATTATACATTATATGCTTGTACCGTCTAGGTATGATATACTGTATGAATACTTTGCAGCTGACAGCCATGGGATTTTGTTTGTTATTTTAATTAGGCGATGGGGTTTCTTTTTTCCATACTTTTTTTTTGGAGAGCAAGACCTCGGCGGAGGAGAGACGATGTAGGACGAGTTAGTGTTCCCAGCATCGGAAACATTTGAAATTCAAGGCTACGTTCTTCTCAGATAATCTGACTTGCAGACTGTGAGAGGCGTCTGTTTAGGTCGCCGACCTTTGGATTAAGTAGCCACACAATTTGGGCCTTTTGGAACATTGTGCGTCGTTCTGTCGTAAGACAGCGAGACAAATACTTTGAACAATTTAAGCTGTGCAAGAAATGTAATTTCTTTTAGAATTTAGTTTGTAGCATTGGTGAAGGTCAAGAATCTGCAGAAGAATGAGGCTTGTCTGTCTCAAAATGACACCAGACATCACTGCTGAAAGCAACATCACCTGGTCACCAAGTCTTTCTCTGTCACCTCCCTGTATCCTCATTTCGCCTCTCGTTTTCTCTCCTGTAGTGACGAATTCAGAACCTACCAGCAGAATAGGAACCCATGATGTCTTCAAAAATAAGGCTCATACACAAATCCACTTTTCATACTGTCGACTCAACATGTCTTGAACTAAATAGTCCCTTCTTAGATGGGTTTGTCTCAGAAGTTTAATTGAGCGGTCGTTGAAGCTCGAGCAGACTTTTTGTTCCACTGGATGATCCAGCTTTACATTTCTCTTTACATTACTTCTGTAGAAGCAGTCATGTAAATTCATGGCTGTCTTGTCAACTTATTCCAGGGGTTACTTTCCGTCAGCCCTGGTTTCGACATTAAACAAGTTTTTGGGCCTTGTGCTGCAATCCAATGCAAGTCGGAAGTTGATATTTCCAACTCCTACAAACTCCTAAAAAAATTGTTATATTTATATATTCAGGGGAGGCTCATTGAGAGCAATGCTCTCTTTTTTCAGGAGCGCCCTGATCACATTCACAGTTGCATTCAATCAGCTCCCCAGTACAACCGCAGTCTGATGTGCCACTGAGCAGCTCCACCGCAGCAGTTGGGTTTAAGGGCCCTGCTCGGTAATGAGCGAGGGGTAGATGTTGCTACTTCACTTTTTCCCACCCACGTTTATCCTGTCTGTCGACCTTCCGGTCACAAGCTCGCATCTCCAACCTTAAGGCCACCCCTTCCCCCGACATGTCCCGGTACATCTGCTCGGAAAAACAAGGATGCCCACAGCAAACTCATGTTTACATATCGGGTCCATAAACTTCTATCGAACACAGATCAAGAGAATTCATTCATAAATGTGACTTACAAAGCTGTTACAACAGGTTTTAGGACACAAACAATATATGCTATTTGAGAATTAATCGATGGGGAAATATATAAGCGACTTTTGGTGTCAGATTTCAGCGACTTTTTTTTCAACAGATCCCAAAATAGTTGCACATTATTCCACAATCATGAATCCGTTAAGGCTCCAGGTTTTCTCATTTGAAATAATCACGGTGAGCAGATGCTATATTTTCTCACCACTTGTCAATGTCCATCAAAGATTATTGAACTGATATTTTTGGGTCATTAAAAATAAATTTTAAAAAAGTGTTTCAGATCATGAGGATCTGATGTCTCTGCAACAGTTCTCGCGGCTTATTTTATTCTCCTACTTTGCTCGAGTCTCTGGAGGTATTCACTCCTATTTGAATCAGTGTCGAAGTCACTCAGCGCAGGTTGCTTCTATTTATGACACAATATGGACATTGATTTGCACCTCGCAAGACTGTCAGGTAATTTTAGGCTAATCTTTTTTTTCATAACATCTCCTGTGATTGATGTTTATATTACGCCTTGTCATACCCTGTTGAGTCACACTCAATCATGTGTTAATGCTTACATTAGGGCCACATATAGCTAATCTAGGGCACGTCACCCAATCCGTTTTTGCTGTCTGTTTCGGCGGCGTTTAGCCTCGTCTGGCTCTGTCACAGTGCTTGCCACTGTGACAGCGACCACGACGTCATGCTCCGTTTGAGGTGGAAAATATCAGTCAGGAGATGTTTTCTTTATTTATTTTTGTTTCCTGTGCAAGTCTGCATGCACATGTCTGTGTATATATATATATGTAAGTGTTTGTACATGACTATTTATCAATGTGAAACGTGTGTATCTTATCGTAATGTTGCCTTCCTCTTCCATTGTATTGGGCTGTCAGCACGTGTTGGTGACTGTCACACACACAAACACACACATACACACACACAACCCTCCAAATCTTGCTGAGATAGGTCATTTTTCAGTGCCAGGACCAACAATTGGCATTGGCACCAGATAGATCCAGGACACATGGCCTCATTATTCTCTGTTTGCATATGTTTGCTTCATACAGACATACAGCTTGACGTGTGCAGAAGGCTTGAGCTGAAACCCCCCCCCGACAGCAGATCTCAGTGCTTTGTTACCATTAACCTAATGACACTACGTCGCTGTGCATCTCAGGTGCAGGACAAGTGTGAAAGAGCTGTCCAGCACTTCACACAAATCTACACAGTGTTTTTTAGCTGATTATCTTATGAAGACAGAAAAAAAATTAACACTTGCCTTGATTACGAGCTGTGCGGGAGACATACTCCATGCTTAGCATGCTGAATGAATGAAAAGGGTGTCAGGAGAGACGGCGAATGCAGATTTGGATCCCAGATTTCAGCCTGGGAATCTATCCTGCACATCTAACCAAATTTCCCATCACTCTTTAAGCATCTCTAACCCTAACAGTCGGTCTGGTATCTTTCTCTTGCCAGCCTTCCCTCACTCTTTCTCTCTTTCCTCCCACTTGACAGGGTGGGTGAGTGTGTTGGTAGACATTTGGCAACGCGGGGTAGGTGGGGGGTCAAGGCCTGTAGCCCTGCGAGTGTGGTATTTTAATCTGGGCTATTTGTAATGACAGGCCTCCTATAAGCACAGAGGAGTGGCAGGTTGAGAGGCTCTGACAGGTTCTAATCGCTGTCAGGAAAAGTAGCTGAAGAATGTGCCAACTACATCCCCCTCCCCTTCCCGTCCTCTCCCATAGCTGTTGTTCTCTGTTGTTTTTCTGTCTTTCTCCGTGCTCCTTTTCACCTGTCTCTGTTAAAGGTGAGCGAGGGATTTTTCTCTCCTCATGTTTTGTCCTCCCACTCTTTCTTTATTTTGGCCGGCATCCAGGAGCCACTACCTGCCAGTTTAATACCCCCCCCCCCCCCCCCCCCCCCCCCCCCCCCCCCCCCCCCCCCCCCCCCC
>CAAKHC010011515.1:19516-51305 GCA_901007825.1 Macroramphosus scolopax
CCTTCAGACCACACCTCCTCCTCACCGCCGCTGTGGACAGTTGTTCGCATTCTTTGGCCTGTCTCCTTGTGTCCCATGGTCATTGGCAAGCTGCCTGGCTCACAGTCTATGCCAAAGCAAATATGCAATGAATGAAATGATGAGAAAGTAGTACGGTGAAAATATGACAGACATCTTCATGTCGTAACTTTGATTAATTTGGCACATCTTGACCCTCGTACCTTTTTTTGCCGTATGCAAATCATTCATGACAAGTAGCTGGAAATGCTATTTATTTTCATCATTTATCTTTTTCGGACAAACGTGTAAGACACATGTTTGTTTAACTCCGAGCTGTTACGAGGTAACACTATCCTGCAGACAAACGTCTTCCTTATTATGGAACTGTAAAATATCCAAGCGTTGCACATTCCATAACATGCAGGATCATGTCAGAAATACAGTGAACACATATGAGACAGCACATGTTTCTCAGCTCGGAGCTTTAAACACTTCCTGGCGTCTCGTGCTGTGTTTTTTCGTGGGTTCACCGTATTATGATGGAGCAAACAATACAGGCTCACTACAGTTCACCATTTGGCTTTGATTAGGAGCATACATCCTTTGTTGTACTGTTCTGTGGATCCAGAGGCTCAAATCCACATGTGACCGCTAATTTACCTGATCAAGGAATGTCTGGCGACGGCTTCCTTCCCCCTGGAGTTTGACCCCTTACCCTTCCATGTCCTTATGTTATCATCAATCTGCCGGACCATTGATATCATTACCTCTTGTCATTATGAACTTTTATCCCAGACTTTACCTCTGGATGCGTTCTACATCCGTGTCCCCTCCTTCGGCCATCTGCATAAATGTTGTAACCTGCAGATGTTCTGGGTCGTCTTTCATTCACAGACTCTCTCTCTCTCTCTCTCTCTCTCTCTCTCTCTCTCTCTCTCTCTCTCTCTCTCTCTCTCTCTCTCTCTGAATTCTACAGCGACTTTTGTTGTTGTTTTGGCTGTATCAAAGAAGTTTATGTCATGCAACAAATCCTGTTACATGCTAACAGCTCTCACGGTAGCTTGATTGGAGTTCTGTGAGAGTCTGCCCACTATACTGACCCATTTGATGCACCGTTCATTTATTCACTACAATTTAATTGGGAGTTTTTCAGATTTCAAACCTTTTTTTTTTATTAAATCCTATCTCTTGGTTGAATAACAGTATTGATATCTGACACACACTTAAGAACCTGTTTTTAATTTCCTCATTTAAAGGGCCATTGGCAAAAAAAAAAGAAGGGAGAATACAAATATAAAAGTGCCTCAAAGAAAAACAACTTGGTCATTAGAAGTTTTCAGGTTCAACACAAACTTGCTGCTCTGCCTCTCTTCCGCTTTGGCACGGACAAGGGTGGCGAGGCTTTGCCCAGGTGCCGTCTGTGCCATTGGCGCTTAAGTGAGGAGAAGCTGGCACACTTTGGGCATGGCTGCGGCCCCTTCTTCCTCAAAGGCTTGCCTCATCTCCCTTCTTTCCCCCTCACAGTCCCTGCTGCTCCATAGCCCAGGGAGCTCATTAGGCCAGACTTCCTCTTCATTTAATCCATTTTTCATAGCCTAAAAAACAGTCCCTGATCTTAAAAATCCTGGCTAATTTAAGCCTGGATGTTGGGGAAAAAGAGTGAAAATATCATGAAAAAAAAAGCAGGTCCATGCATCCATCCGTTTTCACATTTCTGATGTCAAAATTTTTTTATAGGAATGTCCCATGGCCGAACTGGGAAGATGCAGCACCTGCAGAAATATGATTCTTTAGACCCAAATTGGTAGCAACCTATTCCTCCACTTCCATCCTCGTTGTCTGTCTGTCTGTCTTGTGGGAGACCGATGTGTTAACTTGGCCTAATGAAACCATTGGTAATAACATGCTCCCTCTCCGTGTTCCTTTAATTATGTATCTCCGACTGGATAGCAGAAGGCCCCTGTAGACTCCCAGCTCCACTTGTTGTGGAAGTGAAGTTTCATTTGTAACTTGGATCCTGGTGTGAAGGATCTGTACAGAGAAGCTAATGGCATTTCTCATTCTATTTCTTATGCTTGTTTTCTCCCCGGAACTCCCTCGGTCTCTATTAACACCATGTTATTCCTATCCATCTCAGTTACTTATTGATCGAGGGAAACTTCTTTTTGAAACATATAACCAAGTGTCAGTGTTTTTGGGGGGGTACTACACAAGACCATTTTCAAGCCTCTGTATCTGCCTTCTTTTTGATTTCCTTCACATTATCCGCACAAACACGGTCCAAGTTAACATCCTCAAAAGTTGTCGAAGGCTTTGCCCTTCATCTCCCACAACGAGGACAGAGCTTTTCCTTTCCTTTTTATCTTCCCTTCCCCGACTAAACCACCACTGCATTAATATACCTCCCAGGTATCGAGTGTTGATGAGTGCCTGTCTCCTCAGGCTGACACTTACTTCACCACAGGTCTTCGGGGGGGAAGACACTGACGAAGCTGCTTACATATCCAGCTAACGGATGTGGTGGAATTGCTAAGCAGTCTCGACTGCCCTCTCATTAGCCTCCGAGATGCCTGGTGACAGAGGTGAGGCAGGGAAAGTTGTGTTGGGTTGAGAGGGGGAGGGTCAGCGCCCCGAAGGGTATCATGCAGTGGCCGTGCCAGGCCAGGACCCTGTGCCACCGTCTCCGGTGCCTCCTCTGTCAGCACGCCCTATGGCCCCGGGCCACTGCAGAGAGGGCACACGGGGGGCTGTCACGCGTCTGCCTCAATTACAATCAGGCACGGAGTATGCAAAGACTGCCCACTGTCACGGCTCATATTGCAGTTGTGATATTAGCTCTGTGTAATACCGGAGGACCGATGCAGATATTGTCCGCCGGAGCTTCACAAACCGATGCAGAATTTTGTCATAACTCAATTGAAAAAACTTTAATCACATAGCGTAGATGTCCACCAATGTCCTTCACAGTATTTGCCAGGAAAATAATGAAATTCCAGATCTGCTCCACTCCTCCACCAAGTGTTTACCTCCTGTTGACGACAGCCAGCTCCTGAATGTTGTTTGTGAGCCTACTTGGTTGAAGTCCATTGAATTCAACACCGCTACGAACACGTCCTCCTCCGCCTGACCAGCTGTAACGTCATGGGAAACATGTACTTGGTGGTGTTGATTGCTCTTGTAGCACCTTGTGCAAGTTTTTGCACGTATGCATGTCGCAATGAATACATCTTAAACACTCAGGTTGTTAGCGGGCATATCTCCTTTTTGGTAGCCGTGGCTGTGCGGACCACATGCTGACATGTTCAGAGGATCCACGTACTTGTATGAAGATACTGCATATTAGTATTAGTTTCTCTGTATAGGGTGTTGTGGCCATGCTGGGCTGCTGCTGTTCCTGTCAGTCACGACAGGGTCACATAACATCATCCTACCATTTGAAGAGAAAATGACACCTGGCTAAAAGAACCAGTGGGTTTAAAATACATTTCGTCCCACCTCCTGTGACCAACCTGTCTAAGCATTATGGCGAGATTAGCTTTGCCAGGTGGCATACATTATACATGAGGTGGAAATAAATGGTATCTAATGTTGTAATATTACAGCCTTGATGAATCCCTTTGTGTCTTTTCTTCTTTCCTGTATGTTGAAACTGGCCCCATCAGCCGACTGCGAAACCCACAGGGAGCTGCGCCAATCATAGAAACTCTCCCCCTGCGCTGATGTCAACCCTCCTCACCGCATTAATAAAAGCAAATTATTACCTCCTAACTGACAATGTGTATTGCTCAGTTCCAGATTAAAAGCGTCGTACTTCCTTTTAAAAGAGAGTCCAAGACAAAAAAAAGGAAGACAGGCAGGGGCAGGTTAGAAAAAGGGGCCAGCTCCGGAGTTGACAACTGAGTTATGATATCATGTCCTTTATGAATAATTAATTTGATGGTGCTAAGGCCCCTTAGAAGGTAGATTAAATTAGTTCTGCCATGTCTTAAAACTTAGATATGCTTCATTAGTGTGGAAGACGGTGGCAGACGTGTTTTGCTCCTCACTTCAGGCCGGTTTTAGCTAATGATGAAGAACAGGAGGCACCTTGTCACCCGGGCAGTACTGCACACCATTATATCATATTCATGGTGTAACGGTGGGGATTTCAGGACTGCAACACATGTATTGTCCCTCTATGTCAGGTGGTCTTGGACATGTTTGTTCTTTTTGTTTGAGCTTCGAGATTTTAGGCAATGCGGTAAAATATCTTTTTTTTTCCTTGTGTACTTACACTCGTCGTAGGTTGTAGACAATCTACTTCCATCAATGTTTGAAGATGAGGCTTCTCAACAATGTATAGTAAGCACAAATAAATGATGTATACTGTTGCATGCTCTCGCATGTCGAGACATATCGTGAGCATTCGCAGTGGCAGCTGACAGTAATCGGCCCTCGACTCTGTGACCACGGTCGTTGTTAAATGAGGCGCATGATGAGTCCCCTCTGTGCCTCTTATTCCCCTATAATAGCAGTATTATTTTCCTTTTAGAGCCGTAGTATTATCCTGAAGTTAAAGACAAACTTCTGTTTGTGCTGCGCGTCCAAGCTGCCATGATGATGCAGCGTTCTGGTAACAGGCTCCACTGTGTGCTCGAATCCAATCAAATATTCAGGGCCCCTATCATGTCAGCGACATGTCTGTGACAACCAATGAATGTTTCTATAGTTTCAAACAAAGCCAACAGAGTGCATCTTCTCTATAGTTGGAATGCTGCGCTTTCTTAGCTCAACGCAATTAATTGAGGCGATTAAGGAAACGATGTTACAATGGAGCCACAATAGACTTCTTGGAATCACTGGAAGAAGGTTGAGATTTCAAACCAGTCTGGCGTTAATGAGGATGCATGCAAAAGCATAAGAGAAAGGATTGTCTTTTACATTAGCTCTGTTTACATTCACTCTTTAGATTTCGATTTTTTTTCTTTGTAAAAATCCTAGAACAGGTGCCATGAATGTAGAGGACTTGATGTTAGCACACTCTGCTGGATGATTCGAAATCAAATGTGACGGCGAAGAGATGAAGTAGAACAGATGTTAGCACGAGATAAAAAAAAAATGTTTACAATGCCGTAATCATATCAAGATTTAATACTAAATTCAGCTTCATTGACAAAGACTCAACTAGCCTAGCGTAACACGCAGCCCAGCCCTCTGTCGCGCTAAATTTCCGACTTCCCTTCGTCAGCTCGTGCGTGTTAATGAATTCAAAGTTTTAAGGAAGAAATAATCTTCAAGTGTTTTCAACTGTCAGATCTTGTCAGTGCCACCACTTCTCCAACGGCCCGGCGTCCTCCGTTCAGGCTAACGTTTGATGTCTCAGTTTCCTGCCCTCCTTTTCTCCGTCGCTAAAATTACCGCCGACAGTTCCCGCGTCCCCGCGGACCGTTTGTTTGTTTTCCAAACATGCTTGTTTTACATATCATTGACGTAACGAGGATTCGTTTATTGAGCTTGTTAATGGGGGAAGGGGAGGGGGAGGGGCTGGTCCATTGCTTTCCAATATTCAAACAGGATATGATCACGAGTTAGGTTGCAATCTGTTGTAGCGGTGAGTGTCGGACCTCAGAAGTCGACGCCAAAATGTTGTATGAAAGTAGAGGTTTTTTTTATGTTTCCGACATACTTGATCGGGAACAGCTGGGCAGGAACGGTGAGGGTGTGGAATCAGTTTGAATAGGAGCTATCAAGACTTCATCAAGGTGTTCTCCTTTATGTGAACTTCACACAGTGTTTGCATCCTTTCTAACTTTAACTCACAAACAGTTGGTTTGTCGATCCATCATGGCACATTTAAGAAGCTATTTCATTCATTTAGCAACGATGACCTGTCGTCAATAAACATCGAGAGGTGATAAATACATGCTGAAGGAAAGAGAAGGAAGCTCCCAGTTAAGCCCTGTCAAAACATGCAAATGAGCTTGATGCCAAGTCCGATTTTTGACAAACATAATTAAGGTGTTCCAATTCGGGACATGTTAATAGAGAAGACTGCAGGCCTCCCCCAGGTCTTCACTAATCATAAAGCCTTAAAGCTTGGCATGCGCGCACGCGTGTGTGTGTGTTTCCCCCTCACCATCTCCCATTTTATTGGATAATGAACTGTAGTCGAGTGTTAGATCTCCTCTCGCAGTCTTTCGCCGAGTTTGAGAAGATATCAGGGAAGCTGCCCGAGGTGTGGTGTTGTACAGATAATTAAAAGGCAGGAAATTTGTGTTTCGCTCTTTGATCTGCCTGTCAACTTTCTGATTAGAGCGGTAAAAGCCTTTAATCAACAGTAATGCGATGATTAACGCTCCTAAACTGTTGAAAAACGAACCAGAGGAACGTCAAGTCCTCTCTTTCGTCTTCCTTCCTTCGTGTTTATACGTCTCTCAACGAGTCGATTTTCCGACAAACGGGCAAACTTTTTCCTCCTCAGCCGGCTCCACCAGGGGTTGTTAAATCAGACGATGTGTTTGATTAGGACTAACTGACATGTTGTTTTCTCCTACACACACCTCTCTCCAGTCTTGTCGAGCTCCGTGCGCTTGTCTTCCAAAAACCAACAGAATCATCTCCTATTTAATGTGCTCCTAAAAATATTTTACCTTCTGCTTCGACATGGCACATTATGTTTTTGCATTGTACAGTATTACCACCGTTTAAAAAGCTACTCAATTAATAACAAAAATCAAATTACGAAATTTTGATGTACTATTGTTAATTTTTTTTTTTTTTGCTTTTACGCGCTATTATTTTATATTTTAATCGCCGTGTGGGTGGTACATTTGTGTGACACAAATGTCAGCGGTATGAATAATGCATCGACGAATTAGCTCGTCCGGACACGAGGTTTTAATTCTACACTTCATACATTTTTTACGAATTTGACCAAGTTTAATCAACACATGACAAAATCATTTTCCCGGCTTCCCTGGAAATGGAATTAATAAGTCCACTCTGTTTGAGCTCCACAATTGACCCAAACCGTACACACTTAGAATAGGTGCACAGGCTGACCAGCCATCTGTAGAAATCCCCCTGTTTTCTAATTGCAGACCTCAGAAAGCGTCGCTGCTGCCCGCACATTGTTGCATGTGGGGCAATTGCAGCAAGCGCCCAAGTCCATTAGTTTTCATTTGGATGGTTCAGTAAGACTGGTTGATTAAGTTCAGGCAATTTGCTTGTAGCAGCCCTCGTTCTCTACTTACCCCTCCTGCTTCTAAGCCCTCTGCCACCAGCGGGGTTGTCGTTCAGGTTAATTTAATCTGGTTTTGTTCGACGTTTTTTTTATAACACAACGGTTTTAGTGGCTGTCTAAACGCCTTGGCACAGTGTAAAGAGTGCGATGTTGTTTATTATGGCAGAACTTGTTCCAGGATGTTTAACTGCGGTGGTAATTCTAGCCGTCGGAAATGTTCTATATTGTTATATAATCATGTCGGAGTCATAAAAATCTGTGTTTGGGAAGATTCATAAATGTGAAAAATGTTTTCATTTCTCATCAGTTCTTTTTGAACGGGGGAATATACTGATGGAAGAAAAAAAATGGAAATCTGGTGATCTCAGAATTTGACTTTGAGACTGAGGTGAAGGGAAAAGAGGGGGGGGAGCTCAAATAGAGGGAAAATGCTGCTTTTAATTCTCTCCACCCCGGTTCATTTTTAAACAAATGGTTCTATTACCAGCTGTTCTCCAACAGGCCCGGTCATTTATACCCATTAAACTTGCGTCTTATCAACCATAAGACCCCCTTACGTCTCTCCGTCAACCAATTGTCTATAATCAGCCATTTAAAGCGGCAGCGGAAATTTCCTTTGCGCCTTGCTCCGGTCTGACGGACAGGCAAACGATCTTGGGGGAAGGAGAGAAGGACTTTTTCTGCGGAATGATGAATAGGCCAAGTTGAGTGGCTGACTAACGGAGATCTGTCTTAATCAGAAGTGATTTGTCAGAACAGGAGCTGTGCAGGGTCAGGGCGCAGGCGATGAATAAAACAGAGCCTGGCGGAGTGAAGAAAGGCCCCAGAAATCCACCCTGACTGCCCTCCACCGCTCATACACATACGAGGGGAAGGGCCGATGCATGGGCTAAGTCCGGTCTGGCCCCGCTCTGCCTTGACCAGAATATTCAATTTTTTGGCCATGTTAAGTGATTAGACTGTTGAGCGAGCAGCCCGGTGCCTCGCCCACCCTGAAAGTTCATCCTCGCACTACTTCAACAGCATGTTGAAGAATCAGTGTTACACTACAAACTTCATTTACTGCTTTATTATTGTGATGTAACAGTTTAACATGATGGTTATTATTATAAGTAAGCTGTCATAACAATTGGTGAACCACCAGATTATACACACAACACACACACTACCCCCCCCTGCTATCTAGCAGTTGGCACCTCTTTATTTTGAGCTATAGCTGAGTGCGAAGGCGCTAGCCTCATGGCCTGTGGGCTCAGCATTACAAATACATCCCAGTGTGGG
Organism: Macroramphosus scolopax; assembly: GCA_901007825.1. Lineage (NCBI taxonomy): Eukaryota > Metazoa > Chordata > Actinopteri > Syngnathiformes > Centriscidae > Macroramphosus > Macroramphosus scolopax. Next base: position 28,020 of record CAAKHC010011515.1, read on the forward strand.
TACAACTTTGATGGAGGTGATGAAAGTGTGTCACCAGGCAGTTGTAGACTTGAGAAGTCCTCAAAAAAAAAAAAAAAAAAAACCTGCTCTGGAAGTGTACAAAGACAGGTAACTTTATTCACCTGGGAGACGCAGGCACAAAAGTTGACTGCTACACCGTGTGTGTGTGTGTGTGTGTGTGTGTGTGAGAGGGAAAATATAAGGTCTAAAAATTTATCTGGCTCCCCCCCCCTTTACTTCCCCTCAACCCTCCCATGGGTTGCCATACCCCCGTTTGTTGGAGTGTGTGGCTTGTGTCGGATATAAGTGTGTGTGGTAACCTTCAAAACGTGGTCTCAACTGCTTAATGAAAAGGAGCTGTGCTGAGCCTCAGAGCACACCACTGTCAGGTCTTGTACCCTTTCAGCTCTGGGGACGGAGGGAGCAAGGCACAAAAAAAAAAAAAAAAACGCAACACAGAAGGAGAGACAGAGCCCTCAGACGGTTTCTAACTGCTCTGAAACAGCTCCTGTAAAATAGATGATGTGCCCAATTAAATGTGTCCATGCACTGGAGAAAGTTGCTGGAACTGTTGACTCCAGGTACTGTTGACTTTATGAGCTGTATTGTATCGGCCAGGCAGAGGATGTACATTATATTTAAACCCTCCACACATCTTTAAATGAACAGTTAAACCTCCTCTTTACAACCTGAGAATAAGGCAATATAAACCTTCCTTTTGTTTGAACTATTGTTTCCCTCCATCTCGGTTCCTCCGGCGTTCCAGATTACCTTTTTCCACACACGGCAATCAAGTTAATTATCCACTAAATATATTTTTCAGCCACGTTATCATTATTGACGAAAACAATGGAGCGCGGGGAGATTAAATAGAACTAAGCCGCGCTGTTTCAATGGAGCGTCCGCGGATTTACGGGAAACAATTTCTAATTCAGATGCAGTTTTCCTCTCAATCTAATTTGTGCCTTCAACTTTTCAACACTAATTATTTTCTACAGATACATTAGCGGAATGAGTTAAATTAAGGCTCTCCAGTGCTTGTGTGAGTAATGTAATGGAATAATGGGCTTGTTAAATGGACCTTTGGGGATGGGGATCTTTAACAAGTGAGCCAGAGCAAGGCCTCTGGGCCGGGGTTATTTAAATTGTTAATAGCTGTTTAAGCTGGAGGAGAATATTTTGCTCGCTAACGAGCAACAAGTCAGGGGCAACGGCAGTAAATTATCTCTCCTCTCCTGCGTTGTTTTTATCTCCTGTAAGATTTATGTCAAAAACATTTAGCTTGTTTTATTACCTGTGTAAAACTGTATATTCATTTTGACTTTTTAACATATAAAAAACGGTTTTGATTCGACTTCATTGGAGGGAGTGAAGGGGGCTTCACGCTCAAAGTGACAACGCCGCCGCCGCGGTCTGTAACTCGTTATTTCCTCTGGTGTGTGCCGCGCAACTACGGTTTTCACTTGGCCGAGCAAAGTGCATGTGCAGCGCACCGCTGGGCGACCTTGCAAGCGTGCAGCGTTCAACTCCTGCCTTTTGTAGAGCCAATTGAAACGAAGCAACCAGGCAGTCACGGCGGGGCACAATGAAGGGAAAGCTAATATTGTGCATCTGAATTCCCCAAACTGCTCTGAATTGACGGTCTAATGCACCCAAAGCCTCTTTTTCCCTTTGCTGCTCCTCGTCTTCTTATTAGTAGTGCTCGTGCAAAAGCTTGATTCATGTCAAAGGACGGATGCATTGTCGTTCCACGTGTCAGGCGACGATAGACTGTGAGTGACCGAACCAGGAGCAACTAAAAAAAAAATTACGTATGCGGTGCCATCGCCTATTTTTGATCTGTCCTCCATGAGATCCCAGGACGCGGCGAGCGCAGTGCATACAGTGATGTGTCTGAAAGGACCATAACTTACACAGGTGTTGACAGTTTCAGGATGGATGCCTGTCAAGCAGGTCACCATATGGGAATAGTGTATTACAAGCTTTCATTCATTTTGTATTCGCAATATTCAATCTCGCACAACAAGTTGTTTTTTCTTCCCCCCACGACAACTCATTTACACAGACGAGTGGACAGCGGGGCTTAAATAAGATGAATGGAAATGTAGATACATCGCCAGACAATGAGTAATGAAAGGAAGGATGCATGATAAGGGCAATAAACACCATACATCCCCTTTGACAAGTGTACACTCAGCAGTACGGAGCTGCGGAGGGACCTTGAGGGCAAAACAGCCAAGGAAAATATTTCTACCACAACAAGCCGCCATTAAACTTTTAATCAAACTGCTCTAGAGACTATTCATTGGATCGCGAATGATTTGACACTGATCGCTGATAGCTATTGAAAACACCCTATTTGAGGAGAAGTGGTGTCTTCAATGTCACATTATTTGTCCTCCTTGTATAAAAATATTATCATTTCTCAAATAGCTAGCGCGTCTTGTGTAATTACACTTTGCTTTTGTTTCTGCTTTGGTGGATTTTTTTTTTTCTCTCTCCCAAGTGGAGACAGGTTTCCCTCCCGATCAAGGTTGTGCAGAGTGCCGCCGCTCTCCTGCGAGACGGCGATGAGAAATGGGTCTGATTTTTAACAACAAAAAGTAGTGTAAGAGGTAAAGAAGTGTATAGTTTTAAGTCTTTTTTTTCTTCTCTTCAACAGCTGCTACGTTTGTCAAGGGCAAACCGTTCGCACGTGTCTATACAGTCCCCCTCAATATAGAGAACATGTGGCGGAGCGCCGTGCTCAATGGCGCTTCATTGAGTCCTCGGTTTCATATCGTTCTTTAGACGCCACCGTTGCTCTGCTCTCTAAAGCGCCGCACAATGGAGAGAAACCTGAATCCACTGTGGTTCCATTCTTGTCCTGTGAAAGGTAGCTAATTGCCAAGACTCTTCATAAATCCTCTTCCTTTTTCCTTTTGTCTTATTACATGTTTGTCTACAGTAAACATTACCCGCGTGCAACCGTGATTATGTTGCAAAACATACCCCGGCTGGATAATTGTCCGGTGCTTAGGTTAAGACGTTATCGGAGATCTTTTCCTCCTCCTATCGCATCAGTCTTTTTTTTCCCAATAATGCACCTTTCATGAAAAAAAAAACCCTCTTCTGCTGCAGTGCTCACACTCATTTATTAGGAGAGAAGACACAGCCCCTGACAGAGATGGATATATGTGCTTATTTGTCTCTTTAAAAGAAGATTTCCTCTGCAACCGTCTTCCTGTTCCTCCCTTGTTCTCCTCCGACGGGGGGGACGGGGGAGGGCCTGTGTTTTTTATGGTTATTAATACCTGCACTCAGTCTTTTAATCTGCCCTATTTGTCACATGTGACTGTCTGACTGCGCTGTTTAATCTGGGTATCCTTCAATCTGTCTCGTCCCAGATTAGAAATTAATGAAGGCAGGAAAAGACGCATTTGAGTCAGTTACAGTGTGTGGGGGGGGTAAAAGGGTTGGGATGAATGGGAGACGAATGTCGTTCATTTGACAGGGCTTTCTCTTTTTTTTTTCTACTTCTCCCAGATCCCCTTTCTCTGTCTTACACTGTGTCGTCCTCTCGTTCTCTCTCTCTCTCTCTCCTCTCTTGTTTAGCTGCCAGATGTAGCCCACTTTTGCGCTGCTCCCCCCCCCGCCCCCCAAACAGGCGCTCAGCACGTGGGCCCTTTGGTGTGCGGCACCTGTGTAGTGTAATACAGTCAGCAACTGCGTTGTTTATTCCGGATTTGTTTGGTGCGATTGAAAGCCCGTCTTTGATCCATGCAAAGATTCTTCACTTCTTTTCCTTTTTTTCCCTCATTCATCCTCTGCCTCCCTCGTTTTTAAACGCTAATGCTGTAGCAGTATTGGTACATTGATGGCAGGGGTGGGTTTTTTGTGTTCTAGGGGTGGGGGGGAGAGAGAGAGAGATGGGGGGCTTATTTGGTTTATCTTTTTTAGCTTTCTTGTTTAGTCCTGAATCCGAGGGACAGGAGAATGACAGTGACCACTGACAAGCTTGTCAGGTGCCTTGTCGGGGATGTTTTATAATTGTGCGTTAATGTGTTTACATCGACAACTGACAGGAGGCGTTTAAAAAAAGAACGGCTTAATGAATATTGCATTGGCTGAGTGGACCCCGGTGGCAGGCTGGATGCTGGGGTATTGTCGCAGAGAAGTTCCTGTCTTGTTTACTTCAGCATTTTTAAAGAGGGTTTCAAATACGATTCCCACAGCTACGATATCTACCCACCCGCCTTACGCTCCCTCTAGACTGGTGGCAGTGTGCAAAACAATCAATCAATTTTTAAAGAAATGCATCAGCTCTGTTGCACAATATTGCACAGTGAGACAGAGTCAAATAATTACAGCTCACTTTAATGACACCTTTCTTTTTGAATATGAAGTCCTCACCCTGAATCTGCTTCTTTTCACAGAACAAGTGGGACAGGAGATTCTTTCCAACCTTCACAGTGACCGTGAGAAGATCCAGAGAGCCAGAGAAAGGGTCAGTGCACACACCTCACCCCGCAGCACGCATCTCTTCTAGCAAGTGCTTGCGACCCGAGACGTGTAAAAAAAACAAAAACTGCTTGGCGACTCTGAGATCATTCACCGCTTTCAGCATAGTTTGCCAAGTGAACATACAGACGTAGCTTTCACGAGCACGCGATCACGACACGCCCCTGCCTCGGTCATGCTCACACTCGCTGCTCATGGCTCAGCAGTATTGCATGTCAAGTTATTACGTCCTCACAATGTGAGCTCTGTTTGATTAACAGTTGATAGCAGCACCAGACATATTTGTCACGTCACATGTCATGACATCATCTTGATTGTTCAGCCCCCCCCTCCTCCTTTAATTCCCCTCACATGAGCGGAGTTTAACTTTGCGCGCTGACATCATTACTCTCCTTTTTTCAGTTTCTTATTCCCACTTTTCCCTCAGAGACTGCGCCAAATGCTTAGCACTGCACCTCCTTACAACCAACCAGCCAGCCAAACAGACAGGTAGGCAGAGACAGAAAAGACCAAACACAGGAAGGGGGCCCAGCCCTGACTGCCCCCTCAACACAGAATGCTTAAAGATCACAACAAGGCAGTGGGCTTCGCACAGTCGATTTCAAAGGAAATCAAACATCTCTTTTCAAAATGGTCCGCGGTGTCTACCGAGAGTACCTGCTCTCTTCTTTCTTTTGCCTTTCTCTTTCTCTCGCCTCTCTTTCCCATGAGTCTTCTTTGCCGAACCCCCACCGTACACACAGGGCTTTAAAGGCTGTTTGTGGGGCATTAGAAAAACTAAGAAGAGGCACAACGTATGAAACACGGGATTCAAGGGTTAGTTAACAATTCTTTTGCATTAAAGAGACGGGAGGTGAAGGAGGTGTATTTTTAGCATACAATGCCAGAACATGACTGTACAAACACTCACACACACACACACACACACACACACACACCATCCGCTCTGCTCTGCAGGAGGTTTGGCCTTTTGTTTTGCTTTTATGGTACAAATAGAAGCCAATGGTGGTTTCAACACTGGGTCGTAGAGGCGTACTCCTTCCCCTGAACCCTGTGTGATTTAACTAAACTCCAGTAGAGCTAAAAAAAAACACCTTTGGGGGACATTTTTAAACTTCTCTGCCTAAAATATGTCACTGGTAATCTATATGGTTGAATTAATACACACAAAAGTATTAATGGAAGTAGAAACAACCAATTTAATTAAACAAAATCTGCAATTTGTGACACAAATTAGTTAATAATTATTATTATGAAATGACAACATTTTTCAACCTTCTCCTTCTGCTGATCGTATTCACTTCCCTCCATAACAACATTTATTTGCATTTTTTTCTTTTTAGTTCATTCATCTCCAGCCTCAAAGTAAGCGCCATACATTATCATAATTAATTTAGAGGCGCCTTAAATTAACCGTTACACCGCTGGCCTGCTGCTAAAGCCTGAGTGCTTTCCTCAACTCCGTTTTTACCTCATCCAACTTAAAGCTATTGACTTCGAGGGAAATTCCTTATTTTGACAGTGTAGTGTATCGTTCTAAAATGTTACCAAGCTTTCCATTTCAGGTTAAGGAGGAAATTAGATGTTTTGAGTGGCTGTGGAGAGAGAGAGAGAGACGGAGAGAGAGAGAGAGGTTCAGAGAGAGATGTATTTCGGGAGAAAGTGCGAAGTGTCTAGGGGACAGATATCTGGTTGGAGGCAGACATCAGGCAACTGCTGGACTTGTTGTCTTTGCCAGAGGGCCCAAACCCCAGGTCCCCCACCTCATACCCTGTACCACATGTATCCTGGTCTCTGGCAAAGTGCATCTCACCAGCCCAGGCTGCCAGAGGGCAGGAAGGAAGGATGAAAGAAGAGGAAGAAAGTAGCAGTAAAGGAGAGCTGGAAAAGATGGTGTGAATTACAGGCAACGAGTCACGACGGCAAATTGAGCCCGACTGGATGGGAGAAGTGAGCGATGCTGGAACTGGAGAAGGGAAGGTCTGGAAGAAGAGATGTGAAAGGGGGGATATTAAAAATAGAACAGTGGAGTGTAATACACTGGTAAAAACATAGTGGATTGAAATGCAAACAGTTATTATCTCAGAAAGAGACGAAGGGTGAACGGCTCCCGGATGACTCAGGAGAGGAGCTCTGCAAACACTCATCCCCACTCTCCCCCCGTCCTCCTCCAGACTCCAGGTAGATGTTAGTGGCAGCTCACTCAGTGCGGCGTCAGCGTTTTCGTACACGTCGTTGGCAACATCTCTAACAATTTCATCGACTGTGAAAGTCCCCATACCTGAAAAAGACTGGAATTAAAATACTTCTATTAGCCGTGAGGTAAAAAAATAAAAAATGCAATGTTCAATGCAATTAGCCCTGAATAGTCCTAATTATTATTTCAAGTATGGCGTCAAGGACAGCCTGTGCTTGCTTTGTATGTCAAAAGAAAAAGGCCCCTCCCACTCTTTCTCCTTCACCATTCTAATGTTTGCTTACCTTTCATAGAGATTGAAGGCAATCATACAGCTCATGATGTCTGTATCTCCAAACCAGAGCCAAATAGAGCTGTGTGCAAAGCAAATAAAAGTACAGTAGGGATTGTTTCTGGACACGAAAACCAGGAAACCAAAATTCCATCTCCAGCCTGTAACCAACTCCTTATGTGAAATATTAAAGTGTCAATCTTATGAGTTATCCTTGAGCAAGGCCCACTCGCTTTAGAGGCAGTATGTTTGTTTGTCCTTCGCTGTTTGAAACTGTTTCACTGTGTTTCTTCCTTCCAGCTGAGAGAAACGGACGCCAACCTGGGCAAGAGTTCTCGCATCCTTACCGGCATGCTGCGAAGGTAAGAGCCAGGTAGGGATCCTGTTTCTGCAACTCTGTATGTGTCACGCCTGGCCTACGCCGTGAGCTTGCTTCAAGTCAACACCATTAATTTTGGATTAAGATTAATGGATACATTAACACAAAACTCCCATATTTAAGAATAATTCCATTTCGGTTAGTCTGATCTTTTGATGCATGTTTTCATTGAGAATTCCCATTGTTAGTTTTACGCTCCATTAATGACACTTAGATCTGAACTAACTAACTTAACCAACAAATTATATATATATTTATATGTATATAAGCCCCCTGCTGTTGTTTAAAACATGTGTGTTGATTTCAAAGGTGTTGGTGCGAAGTGTCAGCTTAGACTAAGAGGCTGGTCGCCCGGCTTAGCGTGCCGCAGGAAAAAAAATATAGAGAAGACAAATATGTCTCTGCTCTTTCCATCTTCTTGCCTTTGTGTTTCATGAAATGAACTTAAAGCCCATGACCAACTGGTAGTCTTTGTCTCTCTTGCTTTGCTACTTCATGCACAAGGAAGCCGCCACCAATCAAATACAAAAATTCAAACGCAAATAATTCAATACCCCTTGGATTGTGTTACGCACTCGCCTCCTAACACACACACACACACACACACCGAAATGTCTTGTCACATCTCCATTTCATAAAGTGCCTACCCCTGAACCGTGACGCCATGGTTTTGTTTCTCTCTCCCTCTTTCTTGTTTTTTTTTTCTCTCTCGCTGTCGCCCGCTGTGGATTTTGATTAAGAGTAATATGTAAATGACACAGACTAAATGTAAAATCCCGGGGCCAGGAAGGAAGTGCCAATTGAAATAGATGCTTCAGTGCCCGTAGACAATTTGAGGGCGGCTCTCAGGGCGGCCGGCAGCTACTAGAGAGGGAAGGCCTGAGGAGGGCTGTGATGCAGACTGTAACCAATATTTCTGCATATGTCTCCATTTTGTCAAGTTTGATTACGGGAAGAGGAGGAGGTGCGTGGTGGGGGCGGTCAACTCGCCTGGCGTGTCACCCGAAGCTGTCCAGAAATCATTCATCATTCCCTCCTCCCCTCTCTTCCACCCTCCGCCCCCTCCGGTGCCGAAGTAAATAACACACACTTATTTCAATATTATCATATTAATGTTAAAGTTCAGCTGTCACCTAATGGGATGACTTAATCAGACGTAGCATTTTAAGAGGCAATCTGACACCCCACCCTCCTGCTTTCCCAGCCCTCTCTTGACGTGCCGTACCTCCTCTGGTTAGCGCCCCGCTCAAATCAGGATTTATGAGGGCTTTCCAAACCGGGGCCCGGCTGCGAGCCTCGACTAGTTACCGCCGCCCGCCTTTTCTGCTTGATGGAAGCAGCACAACACGGCTCCCCTGCCTTTTCTTTTCTTCTAGTTTCTTCACCGTTTGGATGAAAGAAAGTGGGTTTTTGTAGTGAGGTTGTGGGCTGGAAGCATCAAATGTAAAATAATTTATAACCGGAGATGTGGAACTAAACGCCAGAAAGTAAGCGCAGGACGGTTCAATGATACCGACCCCCCCACCTGGCCCAGACACCCCTCCTTTTAGGCAATTCTTCCTCATTTCCACATTCATTTCATTATTTGCTTCGTCAGTTTTCTGCCTTTTTGATTAATAGTGTATTTGTGTGTGATATAAGAACAATCGTAGTTCTGGTTGCTTTGTCGTTCTTCACTCGTCTGAAACAGCTATCGCAGCAGTACATTGCTTTAAGTCCACCAAGTGGTATGTAAACAACTTGTACAAACAGTGGACTGTGGAAAACCACTCACGCTATGTGACATAATACAGAGGTGTAGAGAAATACTCATTCGTGCACAGGTGGATGAATGTTCCATCATCAAAATTTTAGCCCCTTTTTTGAGGAATGCAGCAATAAGTTAAATATACAGGCAAATTCCTGCTGCAACAATTTGCGCGTGCGTGCGTGCGTGCGTGCGTGCGTGCGTGCGTGCGTGCGTGCGTGCGTGCGTGCATGCGTGCGTGCGTGCAGAGCGAGCGTGCATGCGTGCAGAGCAAGCCTGGTTGTGTGTGTGATTAAGTCAATCTAAACCAACCTTGTGTGTGGAGGGATGTATCATCACAGAACAAATTTTCCTTTTCCCTTGTTGGTTTAGTTTCTCCTAAACTCACACCTCATCCCGGAGTGTCTTCATGGTCTGGTGGATATCACTCCAGCTGAGAAACAATTAGACACTCCTTAAGGTGGCTGTCAGGGTTCAAGAAAGCCAATTAACTTTAAGACTGTGAGACACAGTCAGAGACAGACACATCTCAAATAGCTGTTGATTGTTTGAAAATGAATCTTTACAAGTTCCCTCACTGTGGAACTCATCACTGCCGATGGGGATAATTAGTATAAAAACAGTTTATAGGTGTTGTCGATTGGTTTTCTCGTGGGTTGATAGAAACGCTCTCGTCTCTGTCTCATGTCAGTGTCACTCTTTTACTTGGAGGACGTCAGTGGTCCAGTGGTGGGCACCCAGGGCATCCACTCTTGGTTAAATTTTAATTCAATCATGTGAAGTCCTGCGGGTTTTAATTATACCGTGACAGGCTCAGTGATCCCAGTGAGGCATAAAGGCAATCCTGATATAATATTAAACATCTGTGATCATCAAATGATCTATTATGATTGCTATTAGTATTGGTTTAGCATCACCACCAGTTGCTTTGTGCCACAAAGACCAGACTTGAAAAGTAATTGACAAGTCTGCATTATAGGACAAAGTGTGTTTTGGGGTAATTTTGCTGTAAAATATAAACTGCACCTTAATCACAAAAGCGAGGATACAACTGGACAGCAGGCTTAAAAATATCCCATATTCTGTTTCGCTTGCTGCAGCTGCCTCAGAGACACCAGAGCTCAGGTTTTAATCTGGTACCATCAAGCAACACTTTGTAACACTGCTGCACTGACAGTGAACAAAATACTGATTCTCTCAGTGATTGAACTTAAACATAAACTGTCAAACGAGCCCAGTGGTATAGATATCTGCTATCATACGAGGGTTGTAGCAGTTCTGTAAAATAAAGGATGTCTAAGCCTACGAGCTTAAGCCAGGGTTGAATCCCCACAGTGAAATTGCAGGCCAAAGCATTTTCTTTCTGAAACTTGATCAGGTGGATGAGATTCAGTTGAACTTGACTGGTGACGTCAAAGGATTTATATGTGGTCACTTTCCCCTAAAAACGAATTTGTCTTCAGTACGTTGGGATGCTGCGTTGAGATGAGCTCACATCTTGGAACACTGATTAGAAAAGAGACAGACCTCTGTTGTTGCAGACATTTTTTTTTTTACAAAATGATTGTAGCCTGAGCCTCCCTGCTGCTGCTAACCATCTCAAGCATCTCACTCACTACCATCAGTATAGTTGGGTATGTGATGTATCTCCAGACCCAGTTAGGACCACTGGGGCTACTGGCAGCTTCATGGAAGAAGTGGGCACAGCGGAGGGCAATGAAGCAGGGAGGACAAGGGGGGAGGAGGGTTATATATTGAAGCAGAGGGGTTGTGTGCGCTCGCTGGCAGCTGATCCCACATGCAGGTGGTCGACTCAGTCGCCAGGCAGATCAAAAAGTCAAGGCCCCGGGTGGACCTCCCTTTGAAATGGGAATGGGGCCGAGATATCAGACAGAAAACATGAGCAAGCTCCCAGCCACAGAACAGCTCCATATTCATGGCTGGGACTGGCAGTAGTGACGGGCAGGCAGGATGGACGCAGCCCTCTGAAGAGGGTTTCGTGAAAACACTGTACACTGATTAAGAGATCAACTCATGAGCCGGAGTCGGGATGATGCAGTAGCTCACAGGCGGTTGCTGCCGCGACTGTTACCAACACACCGGCTTCCTTTCTTGAGACACGTCTTGACAAGCGGCGTTAATGTTAAACTTGGTTTGACACCGTAGTTGCACGTGGCAAGGTCAGCGGAAATATCACGCAGACCTCTAAGAACAACCCACTGAGTTCTGCAATGCTATTGATCTTTAACTGAACACATACGTTACCTCTCCTTGCCTGTAGGTAGATCAAGTGTGCAGCATGAAGTAAACATCGATATATTGTTTATTTTCTCGCCCAATAAACAGACATGTGAACAACATCAACAGCCAGGAGAGTAAAGTCCATCGGCCTCCTGACCCCCTACTGTTTGTCTTTCTACTGTATTATTGGCAAATCAATTTTTTTTTTGTCATTCTGTCTTTCTGAAATATTAACTACTGGGATATGTGGGTCACGTAATTAATGGGATTCAACTCTACCGCCGAGCTGCGGTGCGATCGGAGTCTCCCGGCTCTCTTGAAGTCTCGTTAAGAAGTTGAACAAAAAAAAGATTCCATTTTTTTTTTAATTGAAGCTGAAAGATTGGAGCACATGACAGCTCAGATGTTTGTCTTCCTCCTTTATTGATTTATTATTGTTGGGTGAGACGAGCAGAGGGAAAACTTTGGCTCATTGGCCAACTGCGTTTACAACCCTACACACATTCCTACTGATTTCTATACGACTGGATTACTATAAGACATGTTTGCCCTATTTTACATTCTTTTTTATATCTTGTACAATGTATTACAGCTGATCTCATCACTGTAGCCATAGCCGAGCTTCGTGCTCTCCGTCCCGTGTGGCAGATCCCTCCCCCTGGATCCCTTTCCCTCTCTGATCTCCTCTCCATTTTGCTGCCACAATAATTCCATGTACTACATTTAAACTCGTTCCCTTTGCTTTGCAATTTGTTCAGCCTGGCATCATTACCACCCCACTCAACCCCGGTTTGCCTGCCCCCATACTGTTGCATCCCCTCTGGGTCGGTCGTATCCCCGGCCCCTTTCTGTCCCCTCCAGGGAAGCGTTCTGCGCTTTTAATGTCTAGTCTGTTTTTTTTTTTTAATGTGGCAAAGTAGTAAAGCATGAATTTTATCTGTTCCAACCCCAGCTAAACTTTACATGCATCAAGTTGAGCGCAGCTGTTGTGTGTATGTGTATGTGCATGCATGCACACTTCACGAGTATGTCCAGTGGATTAGTGGTAGCATGTCGACCTCTTGTAAGACCGGATAGGAAGGCAAGGCAGGTTTCCGAACTTATACCTTCTGCATCTGCACAGAAACGAGGGTCAATATCTGTCTGCATGCTTTTATATCCACAGTGCAGATAGCTCCTTGAAATTCACGACCAAACAGAACTGTGCTGTTGTCTTACACGGACGCGATGATGTATATCGGGGCGTTTACTGAACCTCCGCTATCTTCCGACTCACACTTGATAGAAGTGATATCGCGCCCTTATCATCCGGAATCTTTCAGAGCCGGAAAGATCAGATGAGTGAATGTCATGAGATTTTTTACACTACGCCGACAATTGGGGGTTTGAAAAATGATCCCCTGTGATGTATCTATGACGGGTTATATTATATTAATGTTGAAAGGGGATAATATTTTATTACTGTGAACTAGTGATTAAAAAAAAAAAAGTGTAAGGATACAAACGGCTATGAAAGGTTATACAAAGGCAAAGGGAACTGATCATAGTGAGCCAAAAGCATCAGGCCCGGCAGTGACTGTGTTGACGGGTGTGTGTCCGTCTGTGTGTCTTATCTTTATTTATAATGTACTATCATAATAAATTACCAATAAAGATAATAAATCAAACTTCATATTAAAGTACTATTTTAGTTTTTTATTTGTTTAGTGTGTCTCGGCTCTTCTTCCGAAAGCTTGAAGACGGGACGCTTTAATCTTCTCATGTGTCTGCCTGTGTGTTTGTGTTGGTGTGTGTGCGTGTGCGCGCGTGTGTGTGTTTGTGTGCGTGTCTGTGGCTACAGGCTGCTGCTGGGACAATGACAGGGTGCGCCTCAGCCTCATTACTCACTGCTCCAGAGCCAAGCAAGCACCACTGCCACCTCTCGCTCTCCCCGCTGCTTTATCTCTGTCTTTTTTCTCTCTTCCCCCACCTCGCCCATTAGAGAGTGCTGATGGGACACTTTTTCTGCAGAAAGGAAGAGACACACACACACACACACAGAAGCCTGGGCTGCAGAGGAAGCGGTTGTTGACAAGGGCAAAGACGTGTTGTTGTTTTATATAAGGGATGCATTTGTCTGTAGAGGATTGACTCGCTTAACTGGCTGCCAAAGCCCCCTTTTTCTCCCTACATATCTCCCTCTCTCTATCATCCAGCCCATAGCAGGATATGTTTTTGATAAGTAAGGACATATGGCGGCGAAGAAATTCCTAAGGCTTTTCAAAAACACATAATGGTGTCAAAGATGGGAGCCAGACGGCCGGCTTTAAAGGTGGCGGAAGTAAATGCTTTTCTAATTAACACTGAGGATGATGCTAATTCACAATCAAAGCATAACAAGCGGGAACAATCACACTCGTATCTTCATTGAAAGGGCCACATCAGCAGTATTAGCTAGTCCTGAACATCAACGCTAAACTTTTACCACCGTCACTTCTACAAATACTCAAGGGTCAAACAGCTACGACATTGAGATGATGCTTCGTCAACCTCGCTCATAGAGCTTCTCCTCTTTTTTTTTTACCTCTCCTTTAACCCTGACAGACTGTCATTCTGAAGAGATGACTGGAGATCAGTGGCACTCTCATCCCTTGAAGTGGCTCCAGGTGTCACTCCAAGGGTACCCGCCCTGTTTGATCTGCCGACGAGTGCCTGTTGGGCCACGGCACCCTCTGATTTCCCGTCAGAGGGGAAAAGAGGCTCTCCTGTCCAAAAGTTCCACCGCTACTTTTGAGTGACAGCATGAGGAAGACGGACCGGCGGTCATCAAGCTAACAGTAGCCGCGACAGTGTGGGAATGCGAGGTTTCCTGTTGCCACTCAGCAGCTGTAAGGAACCCCATTACATCCTCCCCACATGGGAGCATTGTATGGAGTTGATCTTGATTTGATATGTCAGGCCCCAGCAGTCCAAACAAAAGGAAAGGAAACAAAATAAACATCAGATGAAACCAAACTATATTCATTGATCACGCTGTGGGCCTTGTCTTTAAGAAGAACAAAACACAACCTCTCAAACATCTTCAGATGCTGTCCAAAGGAGGTCCCTGTCTGCACTGAGGAGAGCTGCACAAACAAAAAGGACAGATGAAACAAAATGGAGATATATATCTTTTCAGCAAACATAGATGCCTGTATCCTTCCTCCCCTCTCATTTTATTATATCCCTTATGTTTTCCCCCCACCTACTGTGAGCTTTTGTAGAAATTACAGGTGAGATCTCAGTTTGTGGCAGGGCCTGCCTTTTGTCTAGAGGGAGCCGGGGGAAGGTTTGGGGGTTTGAAGGAGGAGAAAAGACTGAGAAGGAGAGGAAAACGAGACTCGCATTTCGCAATACTGCTGTGTTGTTTGTGGAGCACACTCTTCCCTTTGTGTGTCTGACAATAACTTATTCTGCACAGCGCAATTCATCCAGGGGTTGAGCGCGGGCGTCCGTCAAGACGGAAAATAATGAGGCGACAGCAGCGCAGAGGATAGTTTTTTCCCTCTGCCTAGGTCACCCCCCCATTCCTTCTCCTCCTCCTAGCCCCCCCCCCCCACCTCTCTGCATCTCCTCCTTCTCCTCGCCTCCCATTATCAGCTGATTTAAATAGATAATAGATGGTCTTCTTCATGATATTCTGAAGCAATTAGACCCACAATCACATTGTCTCTTCCTGTCGTTCCCTCCCGGCAAAACCATTGTGCAGATTTATGGGCATTCTATGCAACAGCTGCCTCGAACATTGTGGAATGCCACCGCATTACTGGATGTCGGTATTTGTGTCAAGGAGAAAGAAAAACAATCATTGCTATATATTTTTGCAATAGACCGTACATCATGTGCACATGTCACACAATGTTATTTCTTGTGTCCATTTCCTGGCGTGGATACACGGGATCATTTAGACATGATAAGTAGTGATAAGTACTGGCCCCTTCCCTCCCACTTACACTTCACATATCATCCCTATGCTGAGGTCACCCCAACGCCATCAATGGAAATTATTTGATAACCCAATATATAGGGATATCATACAGCTTTGGTAGTTTTGGTCCCTACAAAATAAGTCAGCTGTCTTACAGGGCTTATCTTTCCCAGTTTATCGGGGTTGCCCCTCAGATATCTCTTTGCTGGGGTGCAAAAGCCTGAAATATTTACAAATGCTGGATTTGTGACTTGTTTTTTTTTATTCGTAACAGTTTCTTCAAACCCATCAATCATTTACGCTGCCTCTGTAAAGCCTAACAGACCCCCAGGATGGTGCAATGAAACGAAGGCAGCGCACTCTTGCCATATTGTTGATGCCTTTTTAAAAGATCCCCTTCATCACAATGGGCAAAGCAATAAAAACGAGCACCACTTTTCTTTTTTTTTTATCCCAAGGAAGTGAAAAGGTTGTAAGGCAAAGCATCAGGATTTAAGAGGGTCTTCTGTCATGCTCCAACAGCAGTTCGGTCCCTTTTCTAAATGAAATACTTCTAACCACGAGTGCTTCGATACTAAAGGCAGAGTGTTTTCTCTTTCTTTTTTTAACCCGGATTCTGGAAGGCAGCAGGACAGACACCAGCACCCCACCCACCTACCAAACCCTCTCTCTTTGGTTTGGTGCTGCTTGCTATAAAGGGTATTCCGTATGTTTTACTTTTCTAATTTCCTTTTACTATTGTAAATATTTGGTGTGATTCTACGCAGACAAAATAAGCATCTGAGACAACATGAATAAAGCAAATTAAGCGATGAAAAAGTGAAAAGTTAAAATTTTAAATATGCTTTTTTTTAGGTCAAAAGTTAAATTTGTCAGTAAGTGTAAAGGTACATTTTCAGATTTTTTTTTTCTCAAAAAAATCCCCTAGTTTGTTTTGAACAGTTAATAAAGTACAAATTAACAATTAAGAATGAATAAAATCCACATTTGGATTATTTGTCAGAGATTATAAACACTAGTAAGTCATTGTACTTACTAGCTACTTACTTGTAGTATGAGAAATCAATATGAACTGTTGTGAAGGCATTGATGAACCAATGCAAGCTTGGCCTTTGACCCCAAAGACAATTACTGACATACTGACAAAGAGGCCATCATTTATCAGCCACTTATCTATTCTCTCAATGACGGACTTGCCTGTCCTTTAATGAACAATACTTTATAATCTGAAGCTTTGCAGGACATATTTGACCCAACTCTTTGTTGTCCTGCACATTATGCACTTCTATATTCTGCTTTTTTTTTCCAACTTTCTTTGTGTCTGATGTTTGTTTGTTTTGTTATCACTTATCCTTTTACGCTTTATAATTGGTTTATTTGAGTTAAGCGGCCCAAGACAACACCAAGTGTCACTATAAACACCTGGAGGCATAGGTGCATGTTTTAAGCAGATTTTCTCAATACGTTTTCCACCGAGAAGGAAGAGTGCTGTGAAAAATAATGAAAAAAAGGAGACAGATTGAAATAGAGCTGTGTTATCAATCGCCTCAGGAGAGCCGATTTGTGCTGGTTGACATGTAATTATGTTATGTAATTTCTTTCGTTATGCAACAACAATAATCAGCAGGAAATATCTTAGAAATGTTTCTTAGAACAATGTCTCAGCTATGACAACAGACGACCAGAAAGAAGAGGAATTCATGGTAATAATATCTCAATATTTTAACCTACATTTCTTTGATAAAGCAAATGTTTGGATGACTCTATATTCTTGTTTCTAAAATAGCAACCCAGTCACCAGAATGAAACATTTTATGGTCCTGCAAACAGGAGAAAGTATAATCTGACTGTTTTAACAACGCAGCCTGTTGCAACAAACTTTCCTGTTTACGCCCGGAGTTTGCAGACGGCACAGCTTGTTAGAATGAAGCTAAAAACAACACAGCTTGTTCAAATGTTCTACATTTAAGATCTGGCTATGTTTAGGCACTAACAAATTTGATTAGGATTGGGAACAGAAAACATTGGGTCAGGGTTAGGAAACCATCGTGGCTTCAGCTAAAGTTGTGAAACTCGCAGTCGACTGCAGGACGCAACAGGATTCGAGCTGCTATCTCCTGCCTCTTAATGCAGACTTTATATATACATGTCATCATGTCATTTGTAGCCATATTCGTGGTTGCCGTGACACATATCCCTGGTTTGCAGAAATGTACATACATGCAATGTTAAGCCACGTTAGCCACTCCCTGTGTTTGCTTTGATGTGTCTTTGGCAGCGTTATATGAAAAATGGTGCAGCAAAGTAGTTATATCAGTAGTCTTTCAGGGACGTCTGAAGTACTGTATGTGAAAGGATGTGAAAGGAATAAAACGAGACAGAGAGAGATTCATAGTTACTTGAATTAGCCCGACTCAGACAATGACTCGGGCATGACCACTGAGACGTGCTCAATGCTTTTGTGTGGAGCGAGACAATTGAATTATCGCACTAAACCCGCTGGAACACTATTTCTCTTTGTGCGGAATACTGATCGAGGCAATTTTGTGACACAAGTGGTTTTGTTTGTTACTCCGAATCTCTCCCCAGATGTCGTCGTCCCAGTGATGGATTCCTCAGAAATGGTTGGACGTTGAATCGTAACGATCCTCCCTCTTACTGATTATTATTTAGTGATGTTGAAAAGGGCCTCTTCATGACGGATGCCTGAAACGATCATCTGTTGCAGCCGAAATTGTAAGGACAAAGCCGAGTTATGCCACAGAAGCATGTAGGACCTTGATTTGCGGAGAAAATCCCAGTGATATCCGATGCCAATAGTCCATTTTTAGTTTGCGGACCATAGGAAGTTTACTAGATGTTGTATAATTAGATGGTATGCAGTTAATCCTAAGAGACTTTGGCAGGCACTGTGTTCCCACTCATTCACTCATATGTAATTGTCTTCCAAGTTGTCCTTCATGGCTTTACGATAGTTATTTTAATTCATCGAAGGAGTGCTTCCATTTATTGTTAGAACGTGTTGTAAAAGTTACACCCAAATAGATATTTAATGATCCGCCGTAATTCTGAGAGGGGATTCTCCAATGACATACCTTGGCTGAAGAATTTACTAGAGTCAAGTGCAGTACACGTTCAAGCCTTTGGCCTGGCTTGGGTTTTGGGGAGTGAACCAGTCATGCTGGTAATGACAGGTTCCATGTTGTGGCCCAATGCACTGTTTGTTTGGAGAGTGGTGCTCAGCAGTGAAGTGCTGGCCCAGCTGGCAGCAGTTCTCTTGCCCCTTTGGCCCGTTCGTTGGGGCTTGTTTGGCCCACACCAGCCAAGCAGACTGGCATCCATGAGGGGTGGGGGTTGTCTGACAGAGGAGACGAGCTGTTGGCTGCGCACCCTGGTGCTAGGCCAGGCCTGCTGCCAGCTGGATAGAAGACTTCCCCACTCACACCACGATCCTCACGTCTCTGTGGCGACAGGGATCTTGGTTTGCACCTTGAGAGTCAACATCATCCCATCGTGATCTGTCTTGGCCTGAACAACCTCGCTCGCAAAATAAATGTAGTGCAGTATAGCGTAAATGTTGCTATTTAAACACTTTGCCTCCTCTGTCCAAAAGTTCAGTAGCCTACCTGCCATCTGCCGAGTTCTAGCAAGGCTGTGAAAATAAAAAAAGGCTGAACTATCAAGTACCCCTCCACTATGACCGTTGGGACTATTCCCTGTGACGCTTACAAAAGCAAAAAGTTAATGCTAATCAGAATTCACAAAAATATTTATAACAAACATAAAAAGTAAATCACACAAATACCTTCTGGTTATTACTTTCTTTGTCAGATTAACTTCATCAGGATGCTTCTGACACTGCCAAGAAACTTCTCAGGATAAATGATGGTCTTTAAGTTAATTTGAATAACTAACGTAATATACTTGGCATGCGCCCTCGCTTGCTAGCAACAAAAGATGACTCCTACAGAGATATCCAGTTGTTCCAAAATTATAACATAAAGTCTTGAGAGCCATCGCCTCTCGAAATGTCGAAGGGCTTTGTTTATTTTCTGAGTGTTTGCCGGGTCACATGGATACATCCTGTCAGCCATTATGTAGACGTTGACCCCCACCCCATATTTTGATGGCGCCAGGGCTAACATTGCTTCAGTGTTAAAGGGAAGTTGTGAGGACATTGATGTCTTGGCCCAGCATCCTGGTGTCATTTTCCCAGCCTGTTTGTGGAGCCCGCCAATCCCCTCATTCTCCTCATCTGACCTGAATGCATCACTGAGTATCACACACTTGTGAGGAGCCCGCTATCCCAGCCAGCAGCAAATGTTTCCCTGTGTTTCCGATGTTTTTCTTTCTACTGTTGAATTACCGTCGAACTGATCCTTCGCCCTTTGACCTGGCTTAAACTGGATAGACATTTAGCCTGAGCGGCCAAGCCAAGAGTCTATTTTATGTAAGAAAAAGACGCTGACGCACACCCATCCCATCTAAAGGTTTCCCTGTGGTATAGAATTCCAGGGCATACTTGACATAAACCATTTCTAAACACTGGTTTCATTTAACCGATCTTTAATTACATCGTTTGGTGGAGACCGAGGTACAGAATTAAAGCGAGGCTTCATGTTAGCGAAGCGTATAATAGTGAGGGCTACCACAGCCTGAGGACGGAGGGTTTGAGAAGAGGGAAAAATATCATACACAAGCAAACACTGGAAGAAAGACCAACTTCATGAGGGTTTACCAACTTAATCATTTTCATCAGTTACTTATGTCCTAAAAGACGTCTGGGTTTTCTTTCAGAAAACTGAATGTATTGGATGTGTTATGGAATGTCTGGTTTTGGGATGTGGGTGAAAACTACTGGCTATTTTCAATGTACAACTCTTTATAAGATCGTGACATAACATAATTATAACCTGACATAAATGTAAAAAAAAAAAAAAAAGTGAAAGGCTGCTTATGTTAAAGCCTTCAAACTACTTACTTCCTCTTACCTTATTTTTAACACGTTTCAGCTCGTGCCTCAAGAAGCAAGACGTGCTCAGTCTATTAATTGTAGGTATAGAAACCACTGGGTTGCATTCCAGTTGCACACTGTCGCGCTCTATTATGGTGTCATGAAGAGTCACATTGTAGCCCGGAGTGGCAGACAAACCTTCCTCCAGCTCTGTGACAAAGGCGGCTATGAGGTTGCGCCCAAGGCCAGACTATCAGAGCTATCAGTCCAGCAGAGAAAGAACATAACAACAAGCCTTGTCAAATAGTGGTGTCAACAGTGGAATTGTTTAGTCTCATTGGCACAAGGAATGTCCCCGGTTTTTAATGGTGACGTGTCGCCGTCTATTCACTCAATGGCCTGGATTACACCATTGTCATTTCTGTTTCTCTAAGCATCTTCTGCCCATATAATGGAGTACGCTGTACGTTGCTGTTGTTAAAAACAGATCTTTATCCTCAAACTTTAAGATGTCAGAAAGTTCATTTGGCAAGGATAGTTGGCCTTAAGACATGAATGTGGGATGTGACATGCTAACTCATGTCTCTCACTTAAAAATGTATGTGGTTTGGATGGGCGGACATTTAGTTATTTCATCCGGCCTTTCCTCATATGGACGTTATGGTTTTAAACTACAAGATCATTTAAAGTACTTTGATGCTTTCTATATCTTTCTACACAAAATTCTGAAGGGCTTTCAGTGTTTAGTATCGTCATGGTGTTGTGAAGCGGTCTTTCCAGGGTTCCCGGATCCTAGCTGCCTTGTAAACTGTCAGAACGTCCGTTATTATTGAACCCCCAGTGCCGCGCCTCACCCTCTGATTCTCAGCACTTCCTCTACCTGACTGGCCGGATAAAATGATTTCTTTTCTCCCCTCTACTTCTCTAGTTAGAGCATTGCTTCCCCCCCCGCCGCCACGCCGCACCACGTCCCCCTCTCCTCTCTCCTAACGGTAAACGTTAAGATCCAGGAGTGGATCAATGGCTGTTATCCTTTGAAGTGCCAGGACGCATTACGAGTGGTGAGTTCTAATTGGAGCAGAGAGCTGAGGATCAATGTTGGCTGTAATTGCCTGACACAGGGATGGGTGTGAGACTTTATTATCATTAATATTTAGACATGATGTGGGAGGACCCAGCCGAGGCTAAATGTACAACGGCGGTGCGAGCCTTTGATCTCGGGAGATAAGTAGATCGATTGAGTGTTGGTGGGGGGTTGCTGAAGGAAAAGAGGTCGTAGAAGTGTGGCGAGCTCGACGAACGACTTAGTGAGGCCCGCACCCTGGATTTTATCGAATTTCTCTGGGAAGTTTCCCTTCAGCTCGGGAAAGGTCAACCTATGCTCTCGTCCTCCCTTTAGCTAAACTTACTGCCTGGCATCTGGTCGGCCTCGAGGGAGAAAAGAAGGCAAATGTACAGACAAATGCTTAATTTTAAGTTCTCATTTGCGATAAGTAATAGAGTTTAGTTATCTTAAGAGCAAGGAAAAGTTACAACATAGACGTGCCCTTGCTTTGTCAGACTCTCTCCATGAATTGAACCGGTTCAGGGATGGATTCAGAATAAGCGATGGGGGGAAGGAGGGATAAAGAGATGTGTAGTGTCTCTCTTTTTTGACAGGGACCATTGTTTAGGAGACAGTATAGGACGGAGAAGGAGTCGTTCCCTGCGGGGATCAGGGGTGCTTACTTGGTGTCAGCAAACATAAGATGCTGTTACCTAATCTTATCAGGAAAAGGATGGAGTGAGACTGTCTAATGGAACGCTCCCCCGTTTAGCAGCGTGACTAATCCCCTGTATCAATGGGGCTGAGGGCGAGCTGAAACTGTGAGACCGATGTCCGCGCTCAGCGCCGTCTACTACGCTTCCCGTCACCTGGCTCCTCAAGGACTGATACTTAATCATTGTACTTAGCGCGACAAAGATGAGTAACAGGTCGGACAATAGCAGGTGTGTTAGCTTTCAAGAGGGTCATCTGCTTATGACATCGGACAAAGTGCTGCTGGATCCAGGTCAGCGGGGACGATTGTCCTGAAGAGATGAAGTGACGGGCGATTTGTTCTAAAATAACACTGATGTAACTTTGACATACACCTTATATTACAATTATAAGGTCTATTTGATTTTGGCCTTTTGAGACCTTCTTAAAATGTGAAAAACGAAGAATAATTAGACCTTGAGTCACACAAGTAAAAACAGACTATGTACTTTGATTTCCGTTTTCCTTCTGCAGGTCCACGTTTGTTAAAAGGTTTTATAGATCCGCGCTGGTCGGCTTTGTCTCCTCGTGTGTTCAATCTTCTGCATACGAGCAGCACAGTGTGCAGGGACAAGCACCGTTGCAGAGAACCTCAAGGTTGTGCAACAAGTGGCCCATTATGTAACATTTTGAATATTATACCAGCTTCAGCAGTGTTGTGTGTACAGATATAGTGCTTTGTACACCAAACGGGAACAAAGATTACACTGTCTGCAAACCCTATAACCAAAGAAAAGCTTCAAACTGGGCTCTCCGCTCAGAGAGAATAAACATGCGTGAGGGGGAAAAACACAGAGCTGTCTTGGCAGAAAAGAGCTGACATTCGCCGTGAAGAACCTCAACGTCTCATCAGCATTGAAAGGGAGAATCATTTGCTCTGTGAATCTCTGTATTAAAGGTAGCTTATGTGTTTTTTATCATCTCAACTCATTGTTTTTAATTTCATAAAGTTCTTTTTTAGCCTCTTGAGTCTCATCTTTCAGTAGTTAATGCTGAAAGTTGGCCTGTGGGCCTGTGATTGTATCTGTGTGTGTGCACGCTAAAATGTGTATTTTTAATTCTATCCGTGTGTGTGTGTGCGCTCACGCACACGCCGGAGTGCATGTTGATGAGGGAGCGAGATAAGAAGGAGATGAAGAGTCGTTCAGAGGAGCTCTCTCACTCGGAGGCGTCCCCATCTGTTCGCCTGGGCCTAATTGTTCCTGGATGCGAAGACACAGGAAAAAAAAAAAAAAAAAAAAAAAAAAAAAAAA